>CABHPH010162946.1:0-21508 GCA_902168325.1 Peromyscus nudipes | reverse complement strand
AAGAAAGAAAGAAAGAAAGAAAGAAAGAAAGAAAGAGAGAAAGAAAGAAAGAAAGAAGAAATTCTGACAGTAGAAGACCCAGACATGATGCCATTAGACTAGCAGTTAAGATGGCCATCTGGCCACTTTGGACTCCCCATGCTTCTGGATCAATAGGCTGAAAAGAAGGATGCCTTGTCAAGGTGATTGACCCTGATAGGAAGGGAAAATTAGGCTCCTTCTCCATAATGAAGAGAATGAAGACTAGATTAGTAACCACAGGGTATCCCTTAGGACTATTAGGCTTTGTAATTAAAATCAAAGGAAAAAAACAAAGACAAAAACGCAGCCCCATCCAGGCAGGACTAGGAAGGACCTAGAGTGACCCCGATGTATCTCCCCTGTGGCCCACAGGCCACAGGCCACTGATAGGTATGAATGTAGCCCAACACAAAATTATAAACTTACTCAAAAGTATGAGGGTTTTTTTTTTTGGCCATTTTTAAATATTTGATTGTGTGGTTCTCACTCATGAGTTTTGTGGGTGAGGAAGGCAACACCACATTGTAATATCAAAAGGTTGGGCACACCTGACAGTAGATCTTTCAAGAATGGAAGTTTAGGTCACCAAGTAAAGAACCAAGCTGAGTCAAGTGCCTTTTGAAGGTAAAGGAAATACAAAATGATTAGTAAATTGGGTAGGTATGAACAACAGCTATAGCCACTTAACTAGCTACAGAAATACTAAAGTTGTTATGAATATTTTCTCCTTATTTGACCATGAGTGAGCTTGGGTATGTGTCTATTTGAGACACATATGTACATGTAAGCCTATGCTTAAATGTTTATTTATATACTTAACAAGTAGCCTTATTTTTTTCCTCTCTGCTGCTCACTTATGCAACACCAAATGTACTGACTTTATATCGAGTCATTTAGTATTGTTTTTGTGTGTGTGTGTTGTGGCGTTTAACTTAGAAGATATCAAGGACAAAAGTATAGACTCCACCCCCAAAATCGTACTTCCACTTCCAGGGAAAGGGTTAGGGCAATTCTCCTTGTACACAGCATAATTTGGTGGTGTCAGGTGACATGTGTGTCATTGACCATATTTGGAAAACACATATGCTCTCAGGAGATTCATAGGGTGCCAGGTTGACATGGAGCGGACTCGCTATACATAATCTTACATGTCAACCTGACAGGGCCATAGAAGGCTTGGTTAAGCATTACTCAGGGTGTGCCTCTGAGGGTCTTTCTGGATCAGATTAACATTGAAATCAGTAGATAAAGAAGGGTGTCCCTACCCATGCAGGTGGATCCAAAGAAGGGCTTAAACAGAATAAAGCAGAGTAAAGAAGAATGCATTGTTTCTGGCTCTCTTTGATCTGGGTCACCAATCTTCTGCCTTTAAACTCTAACTCAGAGTGGAAAGTGCGTCATCACTTCTCCGGGTTCTCACATCTTTGGTTATACTCTAAATTAGGCCCCACACCCATGACTCCATGGGCAGTGCAAATTTGCCTCCGTGAGTTATAAACACCAAAAGGGGCAGAAAATTGGGAGGAGCTGGGGAGGTATGAGTGGATCCTGGAGGAATCAGGAGGAGGAATGAGGCTTGAATATGATTAAAAATGTATTATAGACGTGTACAAAATTCTGAAAGAATGAATCAAATATATTAAAGATTCAATAGATCACCAGCTCTCGTCATTACCAAGTCCCTACCCTTGAACAGAAACTGCCTTCCGAGTTCTGGAAAAGTTGGCAATCCAGAAGCTACGTTCAGAAAGCCTCCCCAGCATGGCTGCCCAACACATGAGCTGAACAAGGACAACACCAATAGACACGTCCAAGTGAACAAAGAAAAGCTCACAGTGCCTCAAGCCTAGGCAAAGAACCGTAGGCAACTAAGAAATGCTGAGAGAAGGAGAAATGGTCTTCTCAGGGATGCACACACTGATTGGTTACACAAAACCAGATGGTCAGCCTTGAAAACAGACATTTAAGTATATTTATTTATTTTTATTTTTATTTTAATTATTATATATGTATACATAATTATACAGACTGAGAAGGTTATACATATATGTATATGTACATATATACATATATCTATATATATGTATGAAATAATGATTAAGAAAAAAAAGAGGTCATGAGTTTGAAAGACAAGGAGGGGTGTATGGGAGGGTCTGGAAAAAGGAAAGAGAAGGGAGAAATGTTGTATTCTCAAAAAAATGTTGGCAACTTCAGATCTTAGGACTCTAGCTTTCAAACAATTTTTGTAATGAAGCTATATAAATTTAAGTCTTCTATTGGCCTTAAACTTTTACTGAATAAGTGGGTAAGTTAATGGCCTTCCTTGTATTTAAAATGTATCAGGCAAATTAAGTTATGAAGCTAAAGAAATGATAACATTTTAATAGGAATTAACTGTATTATGCTATAACCATAAATAATATATGCAAACAAATATAAATAAGTTATTTCATTTGTCACTCATAACCTCGTACAATTGCTATTTTTATGATCTCCACTTTACAGAAAGCACAGAGGAATTAGGTCCCTGTCTCATACGCCATTATCATAAGTGTTTACCTTGAAATTGTATTTCACAAATAGAAAACAGCTCTAATATTTATGTTCTATCAAATCAATCACCTAATCACTTAAGCGGCAAGAACATACTGAGTTTGATAACCTTGACCGTGGTGATTTCCTGTATGGAAAATAAGCCACTGATGATCAATACAAATATCTTCCTGGATCCAGAACACATTAGATAAAGGATATATTCCACCTTTGGCCAACCCTTCCCCTTATATTGCTATAACTCACTATTTCCAATAGAAAAAAATTATAAGAGCTAAATAGCTACTAATTACAACCTAACTATAAATAAGAAAGAATTAGCTTGATGAAGCATTTTAAATCGTGTGGACCTTGTCACAGACATTATCAGCAACATGGAGATCATGTTTTCCTCTAAGGGATAAAAAGTCTATCCCCAATACAAATATGTTCACAAAATAAAACTCCTTCCACAGCCATGGTCACCTTGATTAGGGGTTAATGGGCCCCTTTTTGATAAATGTTCAGATAGTAAATATTTCAGGTTTTGTGGTTTCCATCACACCTGCTAGATTCTACTCTTGTCACATGAAAATAGACACAGGCCAGTAAATGACTGATATTAGGATATTACACACACACACACACACACACACACACACACACACACACAGTCTGTCTTTATAAAATGTTGAGGGTGATGGTGGGGAGAGATTGAAGGTTGCCTGAGTTGTAGTTTGCCTGAGCCCCTGAGCCCCTATCTAGAATCTTAGGTACCACATGGCCAGATCAGAAAAACAAGCTGAGAAAGAGTCTTCACTCACTCTGATGCAAAGTAGGTGTTGATGAAATCTAATAGTGCCTAGTGCGCTTGTAGTGATGAATAAATTGATAAAGGGTAGAGGTAGCAGTTGATACCAGACCATCTCAAAAGAAGCTTGACGTAGGGATGGAGAGAGAGCTCGTCAGTTAAGATCATTGGCTGTTCTTCCAGAGGACCCGGGTTCAATTCCCCACATGGCAGCTCAAAACTGTCTGTAACTCCAGTTTCAAGGGATCTGGCACCTTCACACAGACATGCATTTGGACAAAACACCCATGTACACAAAATAAAAGTAAATTAAAAAGAATTTTTAAAAGAAGCTTGATATAAATTATACAAAAGAATCCAAATCAGTTAATAACCAGGGTGGTTACCACTTAGGCAGGAACTCCGAATTTGGCTCAGCGTCATCTTTTGTCAGTAGACTCTTTAACAACACTGGTGCTTGCCCATAAATTCTATTTCCTTACCCAGACTTACCTACCCTGGAACAAAGCAAGTCTGTCACCTTTCCTACAGTTATGGTAACTTGTTTGCTGAGGCCTACAAGCCAATTACAGAATGATATCTGCAAATTGCTTTCACTAGGTAACTCCTTAGCATGCACTTGATTCCTGAACTATCTCATTCAACAACAGCAACAAAAACTTCATAACCAAAGTTTCAAGTTTACTGGATCCCCACTGAGTTTTAAATCATAGAAACTGCACCAGGGACTTAGCACTAAATTCTGAGGGATACAAACAACACTGGGACTCATTTCTCAGAAGCAACTTTCACCACCTACATGGTTCCCAGGGAACTGTATACTCCACCCACAAGCCATCACTAAATGGCTCTTTATTAGTTTTCTGGAGGACTATAACAAAGTATCATACACTGGGCGATGTAAATAACAGAAATGTATTGTCTCCAGGTACTGAGGCAAGAAGTTTGAGATAAAGGGGTCAGCAGGGTTGACTCCTCCTGAGTAATGGGAGGGAAAGTCTGCTGCAGGCCTCTATTCTGGTTCCTGATAGCTTGCTGGCAGTCTTTGCATTCTCTTATTTGTAGGTACATCATGCTCTTTCTGCCTCCATATTGACATGATGTTCTCCCCATGTACTCTTCTGTTTCTGTGTCCAAATCTCTTATTTTTACAAGGACACCAATCTTATTTATTTATTTATTTATTTATTTATTTATTTATTTGGCATCCCTAGGACAGTTTCCCCGTTTCCCCTCCCCCTCCCCCTCCCCTTCCCTCCTCTTCCCCCCCCCACCCATCCACTACTCTTCTGTTTCTGTTCAGAAAGGGGCAGGCCGCCCATGGGTATCAACAAAGCATGACATACCAAGTTGCAGTAAGATTAAGCACCTCCCCTTGTATTTAGGCTGGGCAAGGCAACCCAGTATGAGAAATAAGTTCCCAAGAGCCAATCAGAGCATTAGGTACAGGACCTGCTCCCACTGTTAGGAGTCCCACAAACAGAACAAGCCACACAACTGTCACATATATGTAGAGGGCTTAGGTCAGTCCCATGCAGACTCCCTGGTCATTGGTTCAGACTCTGTGACCCAGGTTATTTGTTTCTGTGGGTTTTCTTGTGATGTCTTTGAGCCCTCTGTCTCCTATAAGCCTTCCTCCTTCTCTTCAGCAGGATTCCCTGAGCTCAGCCTAAGGTTGGGCTGTGGGTCTCTGCATCTGTTCCCATCCGTTACTGGATGAAGGCTCTCTGATGACAATTGGGATAGTGACCAATCTGATCACAGGAGAGGGCCCGTTCAGGCTTCCTATCCACTATTAGGAGTCTTAGCTGAGGTCATCCTTGTAGATATGTGGGAGTTTCCTTGGCATCAGGTTTCTACCTGACCCTGAACCGACCACCCCCTCCTTTCCACCCATCCTTTTCAGTACTCTAACCCTCCACCCACCCCCAACCTCATCCCTCAAGTTCCCGTCCCCACCCACCCCATCCACCCAGGAGATCTCTTCTATTTCTCCTTCCCAGCGAGATCCATGTGTTCCCCACTTGGGCCAACCTTTTTACCTAGCCATTCTGGGTCTGTGAATTGTGGCTTGGTTAAAGGACATCATCAATCTTACTGAATTAGGATCCAATTGAATAAAATCATCAAGTTAATAACATACAAAAAATAAGATCACGTTCAGATACTTGGGATCAGAAATTCAACATCATGTTGAAACACACAATTCAACCCATAACAATTCTAAGGTCTCCCAAGCAAGGCCAATGAGAGACTTCATGGGGATTTTTGGAAAGACCATGGAGCTATCTCATCCAGATAACTAAAGTGGTGCTATGTTAATCTCAAGAGTACTTAGTAAACATATTTTTTCTATATATAGAAATTCCAGCTGCAGTAATTAGAAAACTAACATACATAAGAGATGAAATTTTTTTTTAAATTGCTCAAACACACAGAAAGCAAAACATCACCTGTGGATGTGATGGCAATGGAGTCACTGGTTCCAGATGTTTCACAGCTGAGCCTCCAGCTGCCATGCCCATTCCAAGGTTTCCTTACATTCTGTTGGTCTTTGCAACTTTCAATATTAATATTTTAGCATCTCTCAGCCTTCAAATATTTGTCCTCCACTGTATTCATTTAGGAGATTCCATATAAGATGTGATTGTAAGACATTCTTTATTCTACTAAAATTATTACAGAAATATATACCACAAAATAAAGAATCATAAGGCACCCAACAGGCTATTGAATAATTAAGTGTTCTGGTCAACAGGAAAAGAAAAGTCATCCAGAAACAATAGGAATATCAACAACAACAATGAGATTATTAGTCAGGACTTTGATGTTTTGATAAAGTTTGTTCTAAGTTTGGAGTTCAATAACAAAAGCTAACTTTATGCACCTTAGAGAGGTAGCTAATTGTCCTCTGCTGGCTGTGCCTGGCCTTCTCATATATTTGATTTATACTTCTTCATATATTTGGCAAGTGTCTATGATTTTGAGATATCTGAAGAACCAGTAAAACAGGAATTCTAGAGGATTATTCATTTGAGCAGCAAAAGCTAACAGGGAAAGAGTTCATACCAAGGGTAGATGAAACCAAAGGCTAATCAGAAAGCAGTAGCCACTAACAATTTTACTCCAGCTCAGTCTGATGGAGCATGAAAACTGGGGGGTGGGGGTGGGGCGAGGGAAGCAACTTTATTCCCTTAAATCTCCATGAATCATTGAGAGTTCTGGTCAACCTCATTATCATGATACGTTACTTTGGCAACAGTACAATGATACGGCAATCTGTTATTCATATTTATCAACACCATTGACTGACCAAAAGAGGATGACACTAACAACATTCACACCACTAATATTATGAGTAAGAGTCTCAAAACTTTTACTGTCATCACCATAATAAGCATAAGGGAAGAAAATGGAATATCATATGGTAGTTTGGAAAACTAGTTTGGTAGCATACTACCTACCAGGGATGTTCAGAACTATTTCAGAAAATATATGAAGATTTTTTTACAACCTACAAAGAAGACAGAAGAAAAAACAGACTAGTCATGTTTGTGACTACTATTATAACCTTACTTTCTCTTCTAATTTGGTTCAATCTAGAAAAAAAAATATTCATTCTTGTGACAATCTCTCCATGAAGCCTAGCCCAGCCTTGAGCTACATACAGGTCCTTTACTTCAGCCTCCCAAGTGCAAGTATGAGAGGGCTGTGACAATATGGCTAACTAAAATTTAATATTTTTGAAGAATAATGAAAAAACTTTTATGTATTTTCAATTCTTTTTTACTATTTGTATAGTTTTATATTTCCTTGTATATTGTGATTACATACTTTAAATCATTTTTTTTTTTTTTTTTTGGTTTTTCGAGACAGGGTTTCTCTGTGTAGTTTTGCGCCTTTCCTGGAACTCACTTGGTAGCCCAGGCTGGCCTCGAACTCACAGAGAGCCGCCTGCCTCTGCCTCCCGAGTGCTGGGATTAAAGGCGTGCGCCACCAACGCGCAGCTAAATCATTTTCATTATCTATTAATAATGTCATTTTATTAGACAGAACAACAACAGAAAAAGAAAACAAACAACAAACGAACAAATACTCACAGGCATAAAATGAATCTCTGTACTAGGGAGGCTGAGAAAGGATGGGCACTCCAAGTTCCTGGGCTACAGAGTAAGAGCTTGTACCAGGAAACAAAGCTAAAAAGAAAGAAAAAAAAACTCAGACAGATGAGTGTTGTTGTACAGGCCTGTAATCAGCCCCTGGGAAGAGGAGGCAGGAGGATCAGGCGCTCAAGGTCATCTTCTACTACACATTGAGTTGATGGCTAGTGTGGGGTACAGGTGAACTCTTGTGAGGGGAACATAAAAGAATTGGAACCACTATCTCTGGCTAACTGGGCAATCAGCTCTGATAGGGGCAGAAGTCACAGAACTCTCCCCATGTGGGGTGTGGACCTAACAGGTCTACAGGAGGCTTTGTCTATAGATTAAGAAATCCTCAGAACCTGCCTCAGTGGATGTCTTCTGTGCCATTTCTGTTCAATACCAACTCTGTCTTGATACTCCAGTGTTGACGCAGAGAATTTCATTATCTTTAAGTGGCAATAATGTTTTTTAAAGTTTTATCTGAACATACCCATGCTTCAAAGACAAAAATCTAGGCATGAGAAACTCTTTTGTGACAAAATTTTTTTTTTGTTTTGTTTTTTGAGACAGGGTTTCTCTGTGTAGCTTTGCGCCTTTCCTGGAACTCACTTGGTAGCCCAGGCTGGCCTCGAACTCACAGAGATTTGCCTGGCTCTGCCTCACGAGTGCTGGGATTAAAGGCGTGCGCCGCCGCCGCCGCCGCCGCCGCCGCCCTGCTTGACAAAATTTTTTAGAGCAAAAAAATTTCTGCATTTTTGTTGTTGTTGTGTGTTTTTGTTATTGTTTGTTTGTGGTGGACTTGAGAAAGTATTGTTTTTGTCTTTTTCCTTTTGGTACTGGAAACTGAACCCAGGGCCTTGAATATACTAAGCAAGCTTTCTACCACTGAACTGCAAACCAGCCCATTAAAATAAATTTTTTTTTTCTTCTTGAGACAGATTCTCAATTGTAGCCCAGATTAGCCTTAAACTCAAGGTCTTCCTGCTTCAGCCTCCTGAACATCAAAATTAGACATGTACCACCAGGCTGAATTCTTATTTTAACTTCAAAAGAATATGAATAAATTCTCACAAATTATAATCAAAACATCTGAGTTACAAATCAAATAAACATTTTGAGTATAATAAAATAGTTTTCTATTCTAAATGATGTTATTTTTACCATTAAATGAAGTATCATATAACTAAAATTTATTTTAATTTCTCTTAACATTATATTTATATTGTAAACCACATATTTATTTTTTAGTTATATGAGTATTTACAGCATGCTATCATATTTAATGTTGAAAATAAGATCTTACTAACAGCTGCAATTTTGTTATTTTAAGGTTGAAGCCACCTTCAAAAATTGATGTGGGTCTTAACAGCCAACACAGAGTCACTAAATTTTAATTTCAAAAGTGAACTCTACAGAGCATAAGTGTCACTGGTTTCAATTTATTTTGCTATTTAAATACATGCTTCATGTTGTGTTGGCTTATTCAGTAGAAAGAATAATGTTTAGAGGCAATTAAGATTATAAAAATCTTGCCTAATATTAAAAAGGTTTTAAAAGTATCTTCAGAAAATTCACTCTTCTAAATCTCATTTACTCTGCATGATATGGTCAATGTAAAGCCTCAGAAGGATTATAGAAATTAAATCAGTATCCTTTATCTGGAAAAATATAACAGATGCAGGGTCAAGGGCATTTCTGAGAAGGACTTCATCTCCCTCGGCTTTTTTCTTTCCTAACCCTTGAGAGTCACTGGCAAGCAATGTCATGGGTGCCACTGTAGGGACCTTCTCCCATCCTTCTCCACCACTTCATTCTCTAATTTTTGTGCAGAGAATTCAAGTGAAAGTCTTATCAGTTAGCAAAATTCCATTTTTCAGTGTAAAATGATACCAGAATCTGTAGAACTGATATTATTAGTTAGGCTTATAAATTATTTAGAAAGACTGCTAGGAGATTGTTTAGAAGTTGTGGGAGTTTTTTATTTTTTTAAAGAATGTTTTGTAATTATACTGCATGGAGAAAAATTGATTTACTTAAATCATAAAGTGGGTGGCCAGTAAGATAGCTTAACAGGTAAAGATGTCTGCCATCAAGCCTGACCAGCTGTACACATACACACACACACACACACACACACACACACACACACACACCAAAAATGTGAAAAGGAAATGAAATTTACAAAATAGACCCTGGCAATGATCTAAAGAGAGTGTGTGTGTGTGTGTGTGTGTGTGTGTGTGTGTGTGTGTGTGTGTGTGTAAAAATCTGTTGCCTGTCTGGGTTTTTTTGTTGTTGTTGTTGTTTGTTTGTTTGTTTTGTTTTGTTTTTAACAGGGTCTTACCCTGTAGCCCAGGCTAGCGTGGAGTTTATTATGTAACCCTGGGCTGTCCTCAAATTTGCAATCCACTTGCCTCAGCCTCCCCAGGGCTGGTTTATAGCCTGGGCCACCACACCCACTTGTTTATCATTCTTACCATAGAAACTAGATGTTCAGAGAGTTAAGCAGACACCTTCTCAAATGTTCTCTCAACTTATTTCCATACTTCATCAGCATGACTTTTGTACATAACAACATTCATCAGTTGGTTATCAGCAACTGCTTATATGAAACCAGAGTTCAAAAATGTGGTTAGACACGACCAAGAAAAGAAAAAAAAGTTAGAGAGAGACAGAACGCTTCCTATTTTGCAGCTTTATAAAGAGAAAGGGTGTGGTTGGCAGAATTTTTAAAAAGCCAGAGTACTGCTGGGACAACTGATAGTTATTTGAGAAAAGTACTGTGATATCTTTTAAACGGAATGTTTTCTAAAAGTAGGTATTTCATGATGTGAAGAGTTTAACTGGGGTAGTATATGTCATAACTAAAAAGTTGCTTCCTTAAAAAAAAAAAAAAAACTAAAGTAAAAAAATTGCTGCTGACTTTGTCCTACCAAGAAACTGTCCAGCAGGACAATTCACCTAGAAGAAAAATGTAGCAACTGGTCAACTAGAAGATATAGATTGGAGAACAGAAAACTCAAAGAAAAAAATGTAAACAAATATTTAGTGACTTTGAGAAAATAAACTGGAAAATGAGAGGGGCAAAGAGAACAGAAAACAGTGCTAAGGGGATTTAAAGTGGGAATACGTTGACTAAATGCTGATTTAGTTATATTTTTTTTTCTTCCCCTAAAAACACTTTTACAAAATAGAAGGAAAGAAAAGCTGAGTTATGGAAACTGTCATCACCCCCAAAATTACAGAATTGAAACTCACTGTCACCAAAGTAGCACTTTTGCCTCACAATTACATGCCCTGCCTAGCATTTCCGGGCCCTGTCATCACCTGACCTACCCCGTCACCTGCATCGGACTCCACAGTTTGCTTCTTGCATCTTCCACCACTGCATACTCCAGGAGAGTAAGAGCCCAGCACGCCAGAAGCGGGGAAAGAGAACAGGAGCTTTGTAGCCATCACTGAAGTAACCTAATCCATGTCCCTGGGTGCTAATATCTTGGGCTCAAAGACCACGCCAGAGGTAACATACATTTAAGAGGAGAAAGTACATTCTCACATTGAAGAATCCTAAAGTTCTCCCCTTAATTGAGTGATCATTCTCACCAACACTGGATCCCAGTCTGACATTCCCCCGTGAGCTAGTACTGCCCAAAACACCAAAAATACTTTAACCTACATCCAATTCTGAAGAAGCTATCAAACAAACAGAATTCAGGACTCTCGCTATGACAAGTGACCTGGACTTTTCAAAATGGTTAATATCATTTTTAAAAATGGAAATAGTTCTATTCAAAGAGATGGAAGATACTGTACTCAAATGTCATGCATGATTCTAGATCAGTACCTACAAAGATCAAAATATAGCTAAAAAAAGGTATTTGGAGACAGTTCCAAAATTTAAATATAGATAGCTTATGAGATAATAGGTTTTTAAATTATTATCAGTTGTCTTGGATATGAGAAATTTATTATGTAGGATAATACCCTAATTCTTAAAAGATGTAGGTTAAATACTTGGATGTGATAGAATGCCTGAAAGTTACTTTCAAATGGGCCACCAAAAAATGTGTGTGTGTGTGTGTGTGTGTGTGTTTGTGTAAGACATGAATCAAATGTGGCAAGATAACAATTGGTGAAACGTATAAAAGATATATAAATGTTTGGTGTACTATTATACATTTTTTTAAGTTTTAAAATTTTGTAAATATAAAGTTAGGTGGCAAAGAGCTATTGGGAAATTCTTGGCCTGGAAGTCATAGAACCTGAAAGGTTTAATTGTTGTCTCTACTCTAAGCAAGGCCTCCAGCCCTCAGAGCATGAAAAGGGTAACCTCACTGACCTGCTCTACAAGACTGTTCTAAAGGTGAATAATGATATGATGTCAAGGGAGTGCTTGTGAACTACAAAATCCTTCTGAGTTCTCAGCTGTGGGCAGAGGCTAGGAAACTGACTAGCCTCTAACTGAAATTTAATATCCCCTTGACCTACAAAGGTAGGCAGGAGTTAGTGTGTCACGTATCTAGAGTATAATAAGAGCTCAATAGTCCCGACTCTATTGTCACCATAGTTCATTTTCTTAACTTGAAAGAATGACGGTCATGAAAAGCATGAGTCACTTAGGCTCCCTCTCTTCTTTCCCTTCCACATCTCAAAGACACACCTACTCTGAGCCAATACTACAGGAAGATACTCTATCACTGACTCACGCTTTCCATGGCCCTCACTTGGGCAACTTACAAAAACAAACTGTGATAACAGAGCTAACACAGTATGTTCCAAACCTAACTCGTGATCACCATACCCTTTAAAACATCCCATTCGGTGCCTCTCGAGTGATGGCATGTCAAAGGCCCCAAGACTCAAGACAAAACCGTGGCTGCATCCTTGATTCCCCTTTCTCAGCAGCTACCTCTGGTCATTCAGGAAGAAATTCTGTTGGCTCTTTTAAAATATATGAAAAGTGGGGTTGGGGATTTAGCTCAGTGGTAGAGCGCTTGCCTAGCAAGAGCAAGGCCCTGGGTTCGGTCCTCAGCTCCGGAAAAAGAAATATATATATATGTGTGTGTGTGTGTGTATGAAAAGTCTAACTATTTCCTACCATGTCTACTACCATGACTCCAATATAAGCCATCACCACCTCTTACGGAAGACCGATGAAACACCCTCCCAGAAGGCCTTCCTGAATCCTCTCTTCTCTTGCTACTTAATTATATGCCTTCTGCGTATAATCATCCTTTTAAGAAATGTCACATTATCTATTCCTCTACTTAATACCTGGTAATGATTCCCATTTTCTTCAGAATAAAAGCCCAAGTCCTACAAATGATCTTAAGAACATATACTTGTATGTGCGATAAATACAAAACTAGACTTCCTTACCACGGTGACCTAAACTCCTGTCCCTACTTCGCATGCCACACTCACTTCCTTACGGCTCTGTGAATATGCAGACAGACGTGTTCTCACCTTAAGACATTAGTATTAGGCATTCTCTTGCTTCCAAATGCTTTCCTTAGATGGTTACATCCATCCTCTCTACATCTCTAGGCAAGCCTTATATACCTTAGGCATATTCTGGCAACCTTTTCAAAAACAGTGGCCAACTCGGAATTCCTAGTCCCTCTCATGCCTGTGTACTTTTTCTATAGCACTTGTCACCTTCCAAAATTCAAACAAATTATATGTTGCCTATCACTAGATTATATTTGGGTGCTATATTATAGTTCATATGTTTAAATGATGTATTTGTTTTTGTTACTCTGTTTTATTGTGAGACAGGGTATCACATAACCCAGGCTAGCCTCCATCTCACTGTGTAACTCGTGATGACTTTTAAACTCCTGATTCTTTTCACTGCTGAGATTACCTGTACCACTCTGCCTGGCTTCTTTTTTTTTTTTTTTTTAGTTTTATTTCCAATTTTTATGAGTAATATGCAAACGATGTACTATTGTGACCCAGGATGGTAGCACACACCTTTAATCCCAACACTTGAGAGGCTAAGGCATGATCATGCATGAGCTTGAAGCCAGCCCGGGGTACATAGCAAGATGTTGTCTCAACAGCGACACAACAAAACACAATATCCAAATCATGCTTAAGTATGGAATTCAGTGGTACCAACACATTCGTGTTATGCAACCATCAACACAATCCCTCTCCAGAACGCTTTCCTTCTTGCAGAACTGAAACCATAGCCATGAAATATTTCCTCATTCTCGTATCTTCACATTTCGTAAGAAACCTAGGACAGTTTCTACCACACTGGTACTTACCATGTTTTCTGTTGACTAAATAAATAAAATACCTCACGCAGAACTTCAGATGTCATCTCTACAGGGAATGTTTCCAAATTTATAACTCAAGCACAGATCCTATGTCAAATTCCTGCAGTTTTATCTGAATTATGCCCTCTCTTGCTGTCAGAAGCACTCACACCGTGTGAAACATCCGTACTATTTCAAGTATTGGCCGTGCCTCTTGTACCGTTGTGTTCTCCATTATCACGAACAGGCAGTCTTAAGCATAGCACACATCTGCTAAGACTCCAGCATATGAATAAATGACAATATCAGAGTTGTGAGTACTGGGCCTTCCTAACCCATGTCTTACTTAGTACCTCCTCCATGGTTCCAAGTCAGCCAACATGTGTTAAGGCTAAGACACTGGACAGGAAGAGGATAGGCAGACATGCATTCAACTATTGCCTTAGTGTTATAAAAATCAAGGCTTAGTATGCACATTAATATCCTTAATATTAATATATTATATATGTTATAATATGTTACCATATAATATATAAATACACATCATTATGTATCATTATTATATTATTTATATATTATATATTGATAGTACTTATTATATAAATAATATATACATATATATGTTGGGCCGAGTGATGGAGAAGAGCCTGGAGGTAAGGAAGAAATGACTCAAAGTATTAACTCACTTGGAAAATGTAGGCTAGAACACCAGGCTCCCAGGAGGTCAATGTTGCTGCGGAGACTGCCGGTTTTCTTGGGGGCAACATTGAGATGGAAAACTTGGGACACCACAATTGACATTCTCCCACCTCACCTCCAGGAGAAGGTCACGATGTCTGGAGTCCATCCTGTGGAACCTATTATTAGCAGCGAGGAAGCCAACTTTTTAGGAAGACATATGATTGTGTCCGTCAAATTTACTTTCATGCAGCCGGTAGGAAAGGTTCCAGATTCCTTGGCAGCCGTGCCTGTAAACCAAGAGGCAGGCTGACAGTGGGATCCGGAAACAGAGCTGTGAGCAGCAGTGAGGAAGACACTCTTCCACTCTCCTGTAAGAGTAGAGGGGTGACAGCTGCTGTGGAAGGGTGCCCCGAAGCCAACTGGGTAGAGACACGGCAAGGGGAAAGCAACAGCTGCCACAGCGTCATGGAACGGGGTCCAGCCAGCATGCAGAAGGGTTTAGGGGGTTATGCAGGTCAGTTTGTAATTAGACCCTTGGAGCTCTTCTTCTCCCCTCCCTCCTCCCTGTGCGGTGGGATAATTCCAAGGAAAGAGAGGCCCAATTAGATCAGCTCGGTTGAATGATTTCTTCTTTGAACTTGTCACCCACAAAATGGGTCATAGAAGGCCTATGTGCCCCCAACTCATAGAATTCTGTGTTCCAAAAATTCATTCCAGTTGAATTTTTTCTCAAACTGTGAGTTAAACACATCCCATAACCTTAGACCTGAAAAGTTGGACCTAACTTCTAATGGCTGTTCAACAAAGGGAGGCAGTCGCCTTCATACCCTGGACCCTTGTTCCTCTATTTTTAAACCCCTCTGTTGTGACGCCGAAATGAAAAGCTGTAGCTTTTTAGAAGCCAAAGGAATAAGAGATTGTGTGGTGATAAAAAAAAATTTTTTAAATTAAAAAAAAAAACTAAAAGGCTGTCTAGTTTTTTAAGCTTGCCACAAGCCAAATGCACAAGCAGCTCATAAGAAAATCCCTCCTGCATCTTTCTTAGACCAGCCAGGCCCAGTGGCCTGTTGGGGAAGGAAGTTAGACACATGAACAATATGAGGCCAGGAGGCAGCCTTAGTACATGATACAAAATATTTTTTAATGAAATTCAACCAGGTACAGTAGCATACATTTGTAATCCTAGTAATAAGAAGGTGGAGGCTGGAGGGTCGTGAGTTCAAGGCCAGTCTCAGCTAAATAGGAAATTTGAGGTTAGGCTGTGGTACATGAGACCTTGTCTCAAACAAGTGTGGGGGCTCGGGAGATGGATCAGTCAGTAAAATCCTTGCTGGTCAAGCATAAGGACCCTAGTTCAACCTTTCCAGAACCCACGTATAAAAGCTAGGCACAGTGGTGTACATTTGTAATCTGAGTGCTGAGGACACAGAGACAGGAGGGTGCCTGGGACTTGCTGACCAGTCAACCTACCCTACCTGGCAAATTCCAGGTCAGTAAAATACCCTGTTGGAAAAAAAAACAACATAGATGGTATTTGAAGAATGCTTTGTCAAGAAGTTGACTTTATCGCCTCATGTATAAAAATACATGTGTACCTACCCACACATGAACATACACACACACACACACACACACACACACACACACAAATACACATGCAATTTTACTCAATTATTGAATCCTATGTTATATTCACTCCAGAGCCTTGGAGTCTGAAGAACACTGAAGTTCTTACAGTCCAAAAGAAGTATTGAGAGAGAGAAAATACAGATGTAAGATGTTACTAAGGTTTGGTTGGAACTGTGGAAAGACAAGGGGAAGAGTCTAAACTGAGGATGTAGAAAAAGGTTTTCAAAAAGTACATCTGTTGGTTAATTGTAGACATTTTCACTAACTTAACCATATAAGCAATCTTATAAGTACAGTGGGGATCTCGTTGCTGGTTGTCATCTAAAGTTATTCTTGTTTCAAGAATCCCGGTTTTGTGGTGTCATGGGATGAGTGACAGTCTAAGTCAGGGGAGGGAAAACTTTCTGTACACAGCCAGGTAGTAAATATGTCACACTTTGCAAGGCAGATGGTTCCTGTCACAACTGACCAACTTTCCGTTCTAGCACAAAAACAGTCATAGCTGATATAAATACGAACATGCATGGCTGTGTCCCAATAAAACTTTATTTCCAAAACAGGTCCCAGCTGGGTTTTTTTCCACTAGCCACAGTTTGTCAACACTTGGTCTAAGGCCATCACAGAAACTTCATTTCTTTTTGCTAGTGACTGATCTAAAGCCGAGGTGGGTGACCTAGTTCTGCCCAGTGAGAAGGGAAATTCTGCTAGGAGGTTTCTGATAAAGATTTCATTTGATGATAAAAGACGAGGGATATAAAGAGGAGGTTGTTTTATTCTCCCTCTCCCTTTCTGCTTTGGATACTTGTTCAAGGACATACAGCTTGAAGTGGTGGTAGTCATCTTGTCCTATGAGACTTGAAGTTGGAAGACAAAAGCCAACACATTTGAGAGAATGGGAAGGCAGGATGAAAAGATTCAGGATCCTTACTGACTCACCGAACTTCTACCTAGCTCCAGATTTCTTAAGAAAACAGTAACTGTCCTGATGACTGAGTCATTGCTGGTTTGATTTTTTCTTCCTTGCAGATGGAAGCATGCCCAGCTCACACATCCACAAAAGCACAAGATGTGAAGTGATTTAAATATGAGCATTAAAGTCTTCTGCAAGGGGTAAGTGGATTTCCTACCATGTGACTGGGAGCATGAGCTCTTAAATAAGGAAAACAAAGACTAATAACAACAACAACAAAAGTACAGGCTTTCCATAGTAAATGCTATAGACGCCATAGAAATACAGGTTACACTAGTATCGGCTGTGGGTTCTATGGAGGAGTTACTGTGCCTGTAAAAGCAATCACTGTCACATGTGAGATAACATTAAGTCTATATGTGTAAGTTAGCGACAACACGCTGATTGTCTAAGTTTGGAACTGGCCAATCATAGCCCACTTTTATGTAAATGTTATCTGAATACTTCTATTCCCAAGTCCTTAAATACAGTACTTCCCTGTTATCGACAGTTTTGCTTTCCGTAGTTATGGTTACCCACTGTCCACTGTTGTCTAGGCATAAATGGAAACTTCTAGAAATGAGCAATTCCTAAGTTTTAAAGAGCTTGCTATTCTGATTAGCACAACAAGATCTTACACCATCCTTACCCATCCTTCCCAGAACACAAATCATCCCTTTGGCCACTGTATCCACACAGTATGTGCTATCTGCCTCTTATGTACTTGGTACTCTCAGTTACCAGAAGACTAAGTCACAGTACTGTTATTGCTTGCCTTTCAATATTTTTCCTTTCTCTAGAAGCCACTGGTTTTTTGATGTCTTACTGTGTCTAATTTATAAATTAAACTTTATCAAGAGTATGCATATGTAAGGAAATCTCTCTCTCTCTCTCTCTCTCTCTCTCTGTGTGTGTGTGTGTGTGTGTGTGTGTGTGTGTGTGTGTGTGTGTGTGTAAGTTATTATTAGCCATGGTTGGGATATCCACTAGTTGTCTTAGAACATATCCAACACAGATAAGGGGAGGGGACTGTATTCTCTGTGATTATTGTGAGATACAAAGGACAAATTGAAAAACTGCAACAAAGTACACAGGACCTGTAAAACCTATACTACTTGCTATCTATTACTGTCATGCCTTTGACCTCAAAAGTTTACTGACTCCCTAGTCCAGACCATAGTTCTAATTACCCCCATCTAGTCCCCAGAATTAGGGTTTATTTAGTCAGTCTCTTCATACTGCAGATGGAGAAATAATGGCCTAAAGCTAAAGTGTCTGGCTCAGTCTTGTAAACACTTGGCAGAATCAAGACTCATTGCATATATCATAAAGAAGAAGCATCAGATGTTACAAGTCAAATGCTTCTAGTACTTGTGAGCCTTTTCAAATGTATTTTAATGACCAGGCTTCCCGAGCTTTCAGTGGCTTGTATTTCTTCAGAAGAACCCATTCTGTTCCAATATAACCAGTAATCTGTCCACAATGTTTGCGTTTTCACTAGCAACCACTTCTCTTTGAAATGGAGGTAAAATAAATTCTGCTGGTACTGGGTGATTTTCTACATCTCCCTTTTTAATTTTCCTTCTTTGTATTCTTCTCTCTAACAGCTGGACCTGAGTCCACTCAACTTCTCTGTTTAAAGCCAAGCCAAGATCTTAGAAATAATCTGCAATAACTTGTAAGTGTCTCAACATTCATACCCTTGAGTTCAAGTACCTTAGTCAGAAAAGAAGGCCCAAGGTCCTCAATAAGAACTGAACTAATATTATTTGGGGTAGAATTATTTGGTGAATAATATAACAGAAGTCAAAAAGTGGGTTCATTAGGACGGGGGAGGGGGGCTATAGAAAATACAGAAGCAAATATAAAAATCTGAATCTGATGAAATACCTACAACAAAAAGACAGAAACCTGGATGTAAGATATAATTGTGTGAGTAATAGCATTTAACTCTTGGCCAAAACAGGAAATTTCTTTAACATTTGACACAGTAATCTAGAATTTAGCATATTGTTCTAATAAAAGAGCCACCTTAGAAGATGGTAACAGGTGTCACAAGCAAAATTTGATAGTAAATGAAATCCGAACACAATATATAACTTGACATAGTATCCCCATTAGATATCCACAACATACACTAAAATAGTAACATTTCAGAAAACACTTGATTTAAGTGCTTTGAAGCCAAGATGGTTGCAGAATATTATTTTAACGTGTGTCACTTTTGTTTATGATGCATTTGTTTAATTCTGTGAAGCTGTGATGCTTTGGCTGTCTAAAACACCTGATGGTCTAATAAAGAGCTGAACAGCCAATCGCGAGGCAGGAGAGAGAACTAGGCAGGACTGGCAGGCAGAGAGGATAAATAGGAGGAGAAATTTGGGAGAAGAAAGAAGAGTGAGAGAGGAGAGGAGGACAGAGGGAGACAGCCACAGAGTAAGAATGAAAATAAGATTTACAGAAGTAAGAAAAGGAAAAATTCCAAAGGCAAAAGGTAGATGGGATAATTTAAAGTTAATAAAAGCTGACAAGATAGCCGGGCGTTGGTGGCGCACGCCTTTAATCCCAGCACTCGGGAGGCAGAGGCAGGCAGATCTCTGTGAGTTCGAGGCCAGCCTGGTCTACGGAGTGAGCTCCAGGAAAGGCGCAAAGCTACACAGAGAAACCCTGTCTCGAAAAACCAAAAAAAAAAAAAGAAAAGAAAAGAAAAGAAAAGCTGACAAGAAACAAGCCAAGCTAAGGCTGGGCATTTATAAGAAAGAATAAGCCTCTGTGTGTGATTTATTTGGGAGCTGGGTGGCAGACCCCCCAAAGAGTAAAAGAGCCAAAAGAGTAAAGAACAAAAACAACCAACCACACAATGTTTCCTAAATGACTAAATGAGTCCCATACCTTTGTCCTTTAAGAAACAGTTAGCTGTCAGCTTAAGAGAAAAATTAGTTTTACCACATAAAATTTGATAGTCACTAATGAAGGTGATTCCTAAGTTCCTCTTATGTTCGTTGTTAAAAATTCTTTATTAAGCAGGTATTATGTGTAAAATATTGTAGGTACTATAAACAAAGAAACCAACACAATGAAGAGATTTCTGCCCATGTGGATGGTGTGTTCAGAATCAGAATAACATTTTATAATATGTGTTTGTGGTGGTTTGAAGAGGAATGGCCCCCATAGACTCATGTGTGTGTGAATACTTGACCCATAGGAATTGGCACTATTAGGAGGTGTGTCCTCATTGGAGTAGGTGTGGCTTTGTTGGAGGAAGCGTGTCACTGTGGAGGCAGGCTTTGAGGTCTTATAAACTCAGGTCTGGCAGTGTGACTCAGTTTTTCCTTCTGCTGCCTGTGGATCAAGACGTAGGATTCTCAGCTCCTTCTCCAGCACTATGTCTGCCTGCACGCCACCATGTACAGCCCACCATAATGATAATGGACTAAATCTCAACTGTAAGCCAGCCCCATTAAAAGTTTTCCTTTATAAGAGTTGCTGTAGTCATGGTGTCCCCTTATAGCACCAGAAACCCTGACTAAGACAGTAATATAAGCTCAGTTAGTGCTAAGAGCTATGAACACACATAGAACGTGATAAGAAAAACGAGAATATGAAACAGATGCTGGAATTCTGGGAAGTGATCGGGGAAGGCCTCTTCGTTGAGGAGCCTCTAAGCTATGGCGTGAATGGGGTGAGTGAGCACATTATGAATGGGTCTGAGAAAAAGCTTCACAGCCAGAGGATACAAAGGTTACAGCAAACAGGTCATGGTAGCTAAAGCAAAGTAAGAGGGAGAATGACGAGAGATGGGGCCAGCTCAGGCAGGTTCTTGTTGGCCACCAAAAATAATTTTAATTTTGATCTGGATAAGGTGGCATTCCACTTAGTAGGAAAATTTAGAGCAAAGGACAGGGGAAGTGTGGCTTTTGTTACAAAACATCCGTCTAAGCCTTCATTTCCAATGATGGGGGAAACACTAGGCATTGCCTTAAGCTCCAGCCACATACAACTACAAAACTGGATAAAATAAACAAAGCCATACTTTAAGGTAATAAACAAATGGGTACGATTGGCTGTGATCCTACAGTAGAGGAAATGTGAGGTCCCTAAGGGTACATTTTTAGCCAAGCATGGGAAAGCAGAGTCCCAATGTGGACTTTTGCTAGATTGAGAAAAAGGAGATTGAAGTTTGGGGCTACTGAGGTGACTAACATTTGTGAAATTTTAGTGGAAGCTCCCATCATGAATTTTGATAACTCCCAAACTTTTATGTACCTTATAGAGATTTAAAACATATGAAAGTGCTGGATTCTGTGATTCATGTCTGCAATTCTTGCACTCAAGAAACTGAAAATTCAATGCCAAATGGCTCCAGGTAGCATGACCCTAGGTCAAAAAACAGGGTCTCTGGATATACTTTAGTGGGTGGAACACTTACCTCCCATGAGCCAGGCCCTGGGCTCCATTCTCAGCACTGAAAAAC
>CABHPH010162945.1:32852-45242 GCA_902168325.1 Peromyscus nudipes | reverse complement strand
GGAAGCGGTCTGGCAGACGACCGCTCTTCACACTCCTTACTCATGGTGGCCTAACTTACACCCTGATCTCTGCCAATTAGCAGCGGGATTAGAAGGCTGGGACATCCCTACAACTGACCCCCTGAGCCCCAGAATGCCTGAAGTCTGTCAGGATGGCCAGGGAGCTTGTAAATGTAACAAAGAAAGATATGGTTGCGCCCACCCTGAAGCCAGAGCAGCATTGTCAAAATTATCCTTTTATGTCTGTCCCCGAGATGGTAGAGATAGAAGAATGATTAGACAATGTGGGGGTTATACAGATTATTTCTGTAAGACATGGGGATGCGAAACAACTGGTAACACCTATTGGAGGCCTTCGTCCAGTTGGGACCTTATTAAGGTGAAAAAAACTAATCAGGGAGAAAGCCACTCATGGCGCCCACTCACCCAGGAACGATGTTGGGGAACGGTAGCATCAGGGAAGGATAACACCTATTGGAAGGGGGAAGGCCCATGTATAAGCTTTACCTGTAACCCCCTGAACATATCCTTCACTCAGGAGGGGAGGAGAGTAGCGCACGACTGGGTTAAAGGAAAGACTTGGGGGCTCAGATTTTATATGATAGGGCAGGATCAGGGATTCACCTTTACAATCAGGCTTAAGATTGAACAAGCCTCCTCCCCGATAGGCCCTAACCCAGTCCTCTCTGACCAGAGGCGCCCGTCCCTCTCTGTTCCGGCCCCCTCGAGGGTGACCCCTCGACTTAGCCCAGTCACTAGCCCAAATGAGATGTCATCAATCCCGGCTACTATTGGATTATCTAGGCCAGGCACTGGGGACCGACTTCTGAGCCTATTGGAGGGAGCATATATGGCCCTAAATATCACCCACCCTGAAAAGACACAGGAATGCTGGCTATGTCTAGTTTCCCGGCCTCCTTATTATGAGGGAGTAGCTATCCAGAGTAACTATAACATCCACTCATCTCCCCCGAAGCAATGTCTGGAGTCGGCTCAGTATAAGCTTACGATCTCAGAAGTGTCAGGACAGGGATTATGTTTGGGAAATATTCCCCACACCCATCAACACCTATGTAATCGTACCATAAGTTCTGACTCTGGTTACGTCACAGGCCCGGATGGTACTTATTGGGCGTGTAACACTGGGCTCACCCACTGTGTTTCAGCTCCAGTCCTTGAAGCCATTTCCGATTTCTGTGTGCTCATCGAGCTATACCCCAAGATTAATTACCATGTGCCAGAGGAAATTTACCTATATTTTGAGAGGAGACCCTTTCGATATAAAAGGGAGCCAGTCTCTCTCACTCTGGCCCTGTTGCTGGGGGGGCTGACCATGGGAGGAATAGCAGCCGGTGTGGGGACAGGTACCACGGCCCTAGTGGAGACCCAACAATTCAGGCAGCTGCAAGCAGCCATGGATCAGGACATCAGGGACCTAGAAAAATCTGTCAGTGCATTAGAAAGATCTTTGACCTCCCTCTCAGAAGTAGTACTCCAGAATAGAAGGGGACTGGATATCCTATTCTTACAAGAGGGAGGGTTATGTGCTGCCCTTAAGGAGGAATGTTGTTTCTATGCCGACCATACTGGGGTGGTAAGAGATAGCATGGCTAAGTTAAGACAACGGCTAGAGCAGAGACAGAAGTTCTTCGAAGGGCAACAGGGATGGATAGAGGGATGGTTCAGGAGGTCTCCCTGGCTCACCACACTCATTTCCACTCTCCTGGGACCCCTTCTAGTTATACTAATCCTCCTGATGGTTGGGCCCTGTATTATAAGTAGACTCGTCCAGTTCATCAGGGAACGAGTCTCAGTTGTCCAGACGTTGGTGTTAACCCAGCAATACCAACGGGTCAATCAGATAGAATCCGGGACATGTCACCAGTGAATGGAGGATTCCATTCCCGAGAAAAGAAAATGGGGGAATGAAAGACCCCCAGCTTCCCTGTTCAATTCAGTTAGGCCCAACTGCCTCAGAAAAGCCTCAGGAGAAGTTTGCGGCCGTTAGCCATCTGGCCTCAGGGAATCCCCTGTAACCTAGGCAACCGCCAAGTGGGGAATTCCCCAGGGTAGGGGGAATTCCTAACCTGTCTGGAAACCCAGGCTAAGGGAATTCCCCGAGCTAGGGGAATTCCCCAGCAGCCTGGCCTCATTTGCATTGCACAATCGGACCAATCAGAAGCCTGTGTCTAGGCTTCTTCCCCCTGTACCCAGCCCCTCCCACGACCCGTCCCTATAAAAACCCCCTGCCCCAGCCCGAGGGCGCGCCAGTTCCCTGAGCTTGCTCACTGAGCTGCGTCGCCCCGGGTACCCGTGTTCCTGAATAAAGCCTCTTGCGTTTGCATCTGATTCGTGGTCTCGGCGTGATCCCTGGGCAGGGGTCTCTCGGTGAGGGAAGACTGCCTTCGGGGGTCTTTCAATGTCACCTAACACAGTGTGCAGTGCATGCATCAATTCCCCTCTGATTAGCACATATGCCTTGTGAATGCAACGATCTGACCCGTTTTGTTTACTGCCACATCTAGACATATGTCCGAGACACCAGAGGTGTCTAATGCATTATGTATGGAGAAGGAAGGAAGGAGGCAAGGAGGGAAGACACACTCTACTAATTGTTTGTGGTTTATTCATTTTGGAAAGGGAGCAGTCACTTTAACCTAAAGGCTATGACTCTTGAAGTTCAGAGTCTATTGATCCAATTTTAATCGATTACATTTATCACATAAATACCTCTCACGGTGATGGTATCTTTGTATTAGCAGTTTCAGGATAAGCTGATTGAAGAGGGCAAATGTTATTGATCAGACTGAAGACATGAAGAGTTAATATGGAGAATCCATCATAGGGCAAACACTGGCAGAGTGCTGCTGAGTGCTGGGGGCAGTTCCAAGCACGGCATACAACCCATTCTCCCTCCAAGTCAGTGCTATTACTTGCCCATTTTGCAGAAAGGACTACTAGTGTAGCAGCGCTAGGTAGTTTTCTCCAGGTCAGGCAGGGAGCTGTGAGGTGGGAAATAAAGGCTTCATATTAAGTGCAAGGAGATGCAAGAGATGGGATAAAAGAATCCCATTGAAGTCCTAACCCTAACATCTGGATCTCACAGGCAAGCAAGTCAGTATTCAGACAGCAGTAACTTTAAATATCAAGCGAAGGTCATGATGGTGTGGGTCACCTGACCACCCAGAAAATGTAAAGCAACCATACAGAAGGACACCACTAAAACTGGAAGGTGATGCCCTTTCTCATGGCTTCCCTCACCTCCCAGGAAGTGAGTGTCAGCAGTGTTACCAGTTACTGGGGTTCAGGGAACAGGGCTACGTCTGCATGAGTTGCTCTTAATCACTCCTCATGACCAAAGCAGCCTGCGTGTTAAAGCTGAAGTTGGGAGCGAAAACACCCTTTCCTGAAAGATGGTGAAGCTTTCCTCAGGCCTCAGCCAAGCCCAAATCTACAAGTGCTCTTCATTCTAATGGGGCCTGAGCAGGACTTGGGGCATCGAAAGGCGGAGACTTGACGACACTTGCCTCTTCTTCAAGGCCTTTCAAAACCAGGATAGGCTCTGCCTCAGGTCTCAGCTGCCCCTTGAATTTGAAATGTCTCCCCATCACTCTGTCCCAGTTATTTCAAACTTCTCATGCTTCTGCCTTGGGGAAGCCACTTTCTTTTCTTTTCTGAGACAGGTCCCCAAACCCCACGCTTGTCACGCTCTGGACGTCGCCTACTTATTTGCACCACTGCTGCTGTGATGAAGTCATTACTGGAGGCGATTGGTTATCTTCTCTGAAATGTAAGTCAGATGAGGTTGGGGACAGCCTCTGTCCCCAGCGCCCACTGCGCCTACAGCATTATGAATGTAGCAAGTGTTCACTAGATACTCTGAATCAAAGATGGCATCAATTAGGTCCTTTGGGATAGCCTGCAGCTGTCTGATTGATCTGCACTCTGAAGGACATCCCTGGTCGATTTTATTACTGTGCTGAGAGCAAGTGGACTCCGAAGGCTGAAGGTTTTCTGGACAGAAAACATTAACGTCAGAGCTAGGAAGTGAGGACCCTGGTGTCTTTCTGATGCATGTTGTAAGGTAAGAAATGCATGGAATTAATCAAACCCATAGCCATACATACCCATGGACATGGAGTTAATTTAGATATAAAAGCCAGAAGGAAAAGAAGAGGGCATGTGCTCATTCAGAGGGCAGAAAGACATCTAAGGACAGAACTGTCTCTGGGATTGTTGGAAGATCTTCTATGCAAACCAAGTTGCAAGGAGACATATCAGTGTTAAGTGCTGTTTCACACTGGCCACGGGGATGAATCCTAACTTACTGTAAATAGATGGAAGAGAGCTCTGGCGCTACATTATTTATTGCACATCACATCTGGCCCTGGAGCAATGGTGACGTTAAGTTCTACCAGGGTAGCTCTGTACAGCCTGTTGTCATTACAGAAAGGAAACTCGGAGTTTACCTTATGAAATATAAATTATCTGCTCATTAACTGCCGAAGAGCACACGGAGCACTCCACAGTGGTGGTGCGGAAGGCTGGAAATAGACTTCTGTGTGTTCTACTTTCTCCACTGAGTCCAGATAGGCCAGGAAGACCCACTCATCCATCTTCCTCTCTTCAGGAGAACAGACGACAAGCTCACTCCTTTCATTGATGAACCAGCTACAGCTTCCCAGTGTCTAGGGGGAGAAACCTGGGCTGAAAGACTGCACCTATCTGATGTGAGAATCAGAACTGTCTCCTTGACTACTTTACTCCAGAAAGACAGATTGGGGGAGCTTGCACATATCCCCATTAGTAGAATGGGCCGGAGCTCAAGGGAGGCATGAATGGGACTCCTTTTCTCTTATTTATTAATGAAGTTATTTCCTTCCCTCCTAACTTTCAGTCCTCGCTTCTACTTCCTTTGACCCTCTGCGTGCTCAGTCATCACACAGAGTGTCCATCCATTTGTCCCTTTGTCTGGCAAACGCTCTCATTGATCTGTATCATGGAGAGGTGTTCTGGTCAAGTCCCCTCATGGACAATTCAGTCTGTGGCCTTCCTTCAGCAGTCTTGGGGCCTCCGTCTAGGCTGGGCACCAGGAACACAGCCCTTTCTTCTGGATGCCCACCCTTCTTCAATGCTCAGTACATCTTAGCCCAGATTTCGTCTGCCCAGAGAACCCTCCCCACCCTGACTCTCACACCCATTGCCCTTGCACAACTCCTCGCTAGAACTCTGCATCCATCCAGTCTTGGTTAGCGGAGTCGGCCTCTCCACACTCTGCTTGAGCCTTTCAATGGGTGAGCTCCAGGCCCATGACTCACCATCTCATCCTCTGGGCTATGCATAGTCCCTGCTACTCAATGGGTGTCTGTGGCTGTAAGAACAAATCACCATGAACTTGACGGTGTTCTCCTCCATAGCCCAAGTTCATTTCTTGCTCTGGTTCCTTTCTTGCCACTTCATTCCTCCAACACCATCTCTGTCTAATTGGACCATTGTGATCAATTGCAGGTGGGGAGCCGAGCAAGTGGCGTGAACACACCCATGAAAATGCATGTGACTTGATTCCTATCTTTGGTTCTTAAATCAGAGTTAGCCTCATGGCTAGCCCAGAGCAAGAGCTCTTGCTACAAGTATAAAGGAGCCCATAGGTGTCGATATAAAAAGCTGGGCTCAAAGGGATATTGCCAACTGTGAAAAGCAGTATACAAGGGTTTAAGGCATCTGGCACAACTAGGAACAAGAGTATCCCCATAGTAACCTTATGCAGATGTCTTCAGCCTTGAGGACGACAGGCTGGAGAGAGGAATAGCCACACCATTGAATAGACACATAAATGGCAAGACAGCCTTGCAGGGGTGGCTGAGGAACTTTGGTTTTGAACCCTGGTCATCTCAGCATCTGCTATCACTTGAATTTGAAATATTCCCTCAGAGGTTCCCATCTTCTTAGTGCTTTCCTCCCATGGGTAGTGCTATTTTGGGAAGATTTCGGAACCTTTAGGAGGTGAGGCTTAGCTGGAGGAAGAAGGTTGCTGGGGGAGGCTTTCAGAGAGATGCTGGTTTCACGCACTTCCCATCTTGCTTTCGGATTCTGGTTCCTTTGTGATGTGAACAGGTTTCAGCCCTTGCACCAACTGCTATGAACTGAGCCAATCCACCATGCTGCCCTCTGATGGCTCCACCCCTCTGCAAAATTGGTCTTTCTTTCCTTAAGTGGTTCCTATTAGTTACTGTGACCATGTGTCCATAATGATGCAAAAAGTAACTACTACAGCCTCCATCTGTCTCCACACAGTCAATGAACTGGCCAGGTGAGGGACCACAGCAAAGGGATGACCTGGACAACTGAGCAAGAGTCCCGCCTCTGCTGATGGGTCTTTGAGGCTCTCTCTCGCTTTATCTCACTTCTGGTTTAATAATTTACTGCCTCCAGCCTGACAATGGAGACAGGTGTGTGAGGGGAAATACAGGTGCACTCCACATACAGAGCAGATGGTTCCTCCAAATGCGTGCATGGGCAACACAATCCAAGCGAAGGTCTGAAGGCAAGCTGCCTGCCTTGCAGGTGCCTGATCCTTTCATGGTTGTTATGAGGACAAAGATGGCCCCAGGGGTCCTGCCACCTGTGTGGCAAGAATAATCTACCTCCTAATACTGTTGACATGTGTGCAGGGGCACCCTACTTAACCCTGTGAGGCCAATGCAGTATCCAGTATGTGACAATATGTCACAGGCTAGGAATGGAAGAACTGTTGAATGGGTGAAGGAAGGAGGGTCAGAAATGCATGGGACAAGTTGTGGGAACATCCTCAGGGACCAGGTAACATTCAAGCCACATTAAAAGACATGAAGACTAGCCACACGAGCATAAAGTAAGAGGGCAACTCTAGGGACAGCCACTGGGAAGGCATGACGGCATGGTTAGCCCTTGGTATAATCCCAGCACACCGGAAGCAGTGGAAGGAGGATCACACGAGTTTCAGACCAGTCTGTGCCGCGTAACAAAACTTTCTCAACCCCAAACAAGGAGCCGGGGTTTTAGCTCACTTGGTAGAGCCCTTGCCTAGAATGCACAAAACTTGGAGCTCAACCCCTAGCCCTTGGTAAAACAGGTGTAGGCTTATAATCTCCCCCTGGGGGGGTGGAGGCAGGAGGATGAGAAACCAAGTTTATCCTTGGCTACTTGGTTAAGTCTGAGGCCAACCTGCTTCAAAGCCAACCAACAAAACAAAGCTGCGGAGCAGAAACAAAAACAACAACAAAAAACTGCATTGCAATTTTCAGATCGAGGTGAAGGCCTTCCTCAGTCTTTTACATTTAGTAAGTTGGAAAGGCTCATGTTGAATCTGACTGTTAGGCCTGGGCACCAACTGTATGTAGCCCATTGCATGACAGACTTCCTCTAGACCTTAGAGCAGTGGTTCTCAACCTGTCGATCATAACCCTTTGCGGGGGCTGAATGATCCTTTCACAGGGTCGCCTAAGACTATCGAGAAACATGGGTATTTACATTACGATTCATAATAGCAAAATTACAGTTATGAAGTAGCAACGAAAATAATTTTATGGTTGGGGCTCACTACAATATGAGGAACTGTATGAAAGGGTCACAGCTTTAGGAAGGCTGAGAACCACTGCTCTATGGAGTTACAGACAGGCAGATGATGATGGGGGAAGAAGGGAAGACCTAGCCCATTGGCTCTTGGTGCCAAACACAGGCTTTCTTGCCTAGCCTTGGGCTCCTCCCCACAAAGACACTTGTCAGGGAGGAGCCCAGTCACACCCTAGGGATTTCAGAAAGACAGACAGGAACACAAGCAGAGTCAGAAGAAAAAAACAATAACAAGAAATAAAATAAAAATTCAGGCAGAATCCAAGATGAGAAAAAGACGGGGAAAGGGGTGGGGGTGGGGGAGTGGATAAGGGCAGGGTAAGATGGAGGTCTGAGAAGGGAAGTGTCCCATCTCTCTATCAGGAACACCAGCCTCTCTCTGCTCTCTCTTCACCAGTCCTGATAAAGGGGCAGCGTGGTTTCACTCCATCTCAACTCAGCAAGTCAAGTCAAGAAAGACGGAACAGATCCTGCTGGCCCCTCAGCCCCTCCTGTCCTCTACTCTGTATGACACAGGGGCAGGATGCTCACCCTGCAGTACCCAGCTCCCTTCCCAGTGGCTTTGTGCTCCACATGGTCTTAGATGAACAGAAGCGAGAAAGCAAGAGGCAAAAATGCTGGGCAATTTACCCTTTTCCCTCACCGTCTAGATTCTGAGTATCTTCTTAGCCCTTGGCCTTGGTCAGCTCCGACTATCCTTCTGTGGTCCCCTGGTGATGGCCATAGCCACCTTTTCCTTGTCCCACTCCATTCTGTTTTTATGACTTCGAGCATCAACCGTAACCAATTCCTTGGACTAAATCCCTCCTGATTCAAGTGCTTGAAATGCTCTTGCTTCTCTTAAAGGACACATAGGCATAGTTTTAAACCATAGAAAGCCACACGTTCTAAAGTCCTAAGAACAATACAAGACACAATTCAATTTTTAAAATACCTGCCCTTGAAGAAGGGTTCCCTATCAGATGTATAATTTAGCAGTAAAAAATGCTTCTTGAATAGAACTTAAAGTGTTTACAGGCAGAGAGGTCATTTTCAAAGAACCATTCCGTTTCCTTAAAAGTTTTCCACAGTGACTTAAGATGCATTATCTTGCACAAGTCCATCAATATTTAATTTTCTTCTTTAAAAAAAATTCTCTTTGGGATTAACATTACAAAGGGGGAAAAAGGCTTTTATGCCAAGGGGAGAAACATATCTCTAGTAATGTGGTTGGTTTTGCTGATATGTGAGTTAGCATAGTACAGGCCAGGGGAGGTTATTTAGATGGATAGATCTCTTCCTGAACCCCCTGCCCCTTCCTTCAGTCACAAACTAAGCTTGCTGCTATCAGCAGGAAGACAGAACGTAAAATTCTGCAACAGCAGGGGATGTTCCCAAGTGTTTGGCTAATCATCGGGTGTTCACAAAAGAGGGCAGAGGATGAATTGCAATGCTTGGGAGGGGCTGTGCAAACTTCTGCTGTGATTCCTTGGGCAAGCTAACCCCTTGCAAGATGATACGGTAGAAGAATTCCATGAGCTAGTCCACTTCTTATTGCCACTCTACTCAAACAATTTGTAGCTATCTCCTAAGTGCTAAGTTTTAACAGATACATTCGTTCTTAATAATTAATCCTTTCCTTGAAGTACTTTGATTTTTTCTGATTCATATTCAGCTAAGTATAAATTTGGCGACTCTGAACCTAGTGTGTCAATGCACAGAGATCATGTGATATTCAGGTCCCCTGGGACTCCAGGGGAAGACGCTAGGCAGTGGTGTGCTGTAACACTCCATGAGGTGTGTGACATCATTTGTCCCAAAAGATACACACATAGCCATAGTGAAAATGTGTCCTGTGCCCTGTGTACTGGTCCCCACGAGTACCTTTGGCTCACTGTGTAACCTTTTGCTGCTCAAGGTTCAGTTATCACCTTTCTGAGGAACCCTCAACTCCTTTCCTGCATCTAGATCTGCTCTGCTTTCCTTCCCTTCATGGCCTGTGTATCTACAGGTGATCCCCTGGTGGATCTATGGTCCCTGGTAGGTTCTGAGCCCCGCAGAGCAGGACCTTGGCCCCTGTGTGATTGCCCAACCTAAGAAACCTCTCCAAGCAGGCATATTGCTTCTTCAACACAATGGAGTTGAGCTAAGCCGATAATTTATGGAGCCTAGCTCATGCCTTCAGCCAAATTGCAAAAGGCAACAGTTCTCCCAGCCTTGTGGTCCATGACCATTTCAGGACAGTTTAGCATTCATCCTGCCGATCCACAGCAGCCTGTGTTTGGACTGATGCCACTTGCATTTTTCTCTTTTCTTCTTGGCTTTCTTCCTGCGAGAATTACGCAATCCCCTGTCCTGCTCTTACCTCCCCACTCCCAGGCTGCACCGTACCTCCAGCTCTGAAAAGCTATGAATACGAAAAGACAGCCAGCACTCCAGGATCCTGTTACTAATTCAATACATGCATATCTTTCTGGGAGGGTTGCAGACTTGCATTTTCTTGAGAACAACAGGGAAGCCAAAGAAGGCTTTCACGGCTTTCCCTGCAGACAAAACCATCTCAGAAACCTGAAAGGGCTTTAAGGGGCTCAGACCAACTTTTGCCATCCGTTATAGGAATAAAAACATAAAGGATAACGCATGAACCACACGCGTTAGAAAGGTAGCTGCCACTAGCTTCCATTTAGCAATCCCAAACCAGCTGGTCCCCCTCTCAGTTTCTTCCTTTGCAAAATAAGGCCATCAGTATCAATGGGCCAGTGTTGAGGGATGATTAATATAATAGCGCTTCACAGAGGCCAGCCCTCAAGGTTCAGTTAACAGTTCCAAGTAGCAATAGAAACATTTTTTGGATGATTTGGATGATGGTCCTAAGCTCCTGGTTGGAATCTTAACCTGTAGCTTATCAGAACATGTGCCCTCGTGTGAAGGCAAGGTCCTTAGAGCGGTAATCAAGTTGAAATGATTGGTTAGACTGGGATCCAAATCCTATAGGAACAGTGTTCCTGTATAAAGGAGGAATTTGAACTGGGGATGAGCTTGGTCCGTAGAGTACCTGCCTAACATGCATTAGCCCCTGAATTCTCTCCCAGTACCATACCACACCATCCCGGGGGAGGGGAAATCTAAGCCCTCTGAATGTTGAAGCAGGGGGATGAGAAGTTCAAAGTCCTCATCCAGCTGCAAGGCAAGTTAAAGGTCAGTTTGGGACTATGTGAGATAAAAAAAAAAAAAATACTATGCAAAGCACAAAAGGGGCGGGGTTAGGGGGTGGAGCTCTGGGAAGAAAGAAACAATGAAGAATTGTTTTGCTTGCCTTAACTGATGGGAAGACCCAGCCTGAAAGTGGGTGGCACCACTCCCTAGTTTTAGGCCCCGAACTAGAGTATAGAGAGCCGGTTCCCTCTGTCCTTGATTGTGAATGTGATGTGACTAGCTGCCTGAATTCCTGCCCTGACTTCTAGTGGAGCCTGGAAATGTACTCCTTTGAATGGGGTGTGGAACCCAAGGATGGGTGCTCTAGTGGGCAGGCAATTAGTGCTTGGAGTACCAAGTACCTGGATGTTCCAGACCCACTCCATGCACCCTCACTCACTGCCAAAAACCCATGTGCAAGCTGCCTCCCTGCCCTCCACCAGTTTCCCGGCTCTCCCACCAGGCTCTGAATGACTAAAGTCTCTTCAGTCACCTGAGCTGGGGTTTTTACATCAGCACAGCCTTCCGGCCACCTGGCTGCATCTTATTTACTTTGTCATTTCCCCAGTTTATCTGTCTAACCATTCAGAAGGCTGAACCATGCAGAGGGCAGAGCTCTCTGGTATAGCCAGAGTGGAATTTCTGAAATAGCAATCACTGAAAAAAAAAAAAATCCGTGTTGAAAATAACGGAGTACCTATCTCGAATATTGAGACCCGTGGCCGTACTAATTTCTCTCATTGTGCACTGCAAGAATAGAGGTACATGACCTGTTTATTTATACACCTCTGTTTCTCACAGAAGCTGCCACCTGCTCAGGTCCTTTGGTCCCACCAGACTTCTGGCTCAGAAAGCCTCCTGTTCTACAAACCAGCCTGGACACTGTTTTCAGTACAATTACTTCATGAATCTCTCTCTCTCTCTCTCTCTCTCTCTCGTTCTCTTAGCCCTCTGATAATGTACATTTCCACCAACTACCCACCTGGTCTGGATGCCTGAACCTCTACTGATACCAAAACCCACAGCTGTTCAATTCTCTTCTATAAAATAATGACATATTTGCCCATAAACTATACACTTCTGCCATATTCCCTCAATCACGCCTTCCTTAATTCTAACACTCCATATAGTGTAAATACTGTGAAAGCACTTGTTATATTGTTTAAGGAATAAGAGAACAGTCCATAAGTCTATACATGTTCACTGCAGAAGTAATTCTTTTTTCCCAAATATTGACTGCTGGTGAATCTGCAGATCCCAATCTGTGAATACGAGGGCCAACTGTATTTGCTTCATCTCTGCACCATCCTTCTGCCGTCCTGAGAACTGTGAGCATGTCTCACTCCCACGCGTATTGCCTGTACTCAGACTGGCATCTGCACATACTAGGTGTTCAGTGAATGCCTGTTTAGTGAATCATGCTAATGGCTGCTTCCTAGTGCTTTACAGTTTGCGGTCCGTTTTAAAAGGCCAGTGGTACAGGGAGAGAGGAAGGGGGAAAACCATGCAGATGTCAGAGCTGCTCCATGGAGGGCGGGCTCCTGCCAATGCCGACTCAGCTCTTTTTTTTTTTTTAATTAAGAGATTTTCTATTCATTTTCCATA
>CABHPH010162945.1:0-32752 GCA_902168325.1 Peromyscus nudipes | reverse complement strand
CTACTGGCAATAGTCAAGAGGGTGCCTGAGCTGGCCTACTCTGGTGATCAGAAGAACCCTCATGCAAGTGACTGATGGAAGCTGACTCAACTCTTCACGAGTTACTGCTCTCTCGGAGCCTGCGATGGGGAGGCAGCTGCTAGGGGAACACCATGGTTTTATATTCAGACAGAAGCAGACAAGCTCATACATACATCTGGGTACAGAGACAGGTCAGGTTCATGCACTATAATTAACAATACCCTGCTCTTGACAGAATCAGCTGGAAACCTGAACACTGAGCCTGGCACAATAGACAGGTGTGACTGAGGCTCTCAAAGGGGTCAGGTAGAGCTACTTCCTGTTGACTACAGGCTGCTTTCCCAAATAGACCATATCCTGAAAGTAAAGGGCCATCCTTCCCATTTATTCAAGCTCTGGCCCTGAGTTCTTCATCTCTATTATGAGCTCTGAACTCATTGCCAAGACTTCTGGTGAAGCCATTTGGACATGGAGAGGGCCACGCAGAAGGAGAGCTGGCTTCCAAGCAGCTGCTGAGAAGGATCTCCTTGCCTGAGCCCCAGGAGGCTAACGGAATGGTCAAGAACAGGCATGGGGCCAGTCATGTCTACTGTCCACCCTGCTCCATCTCTGGACATCCACCCAGTATTCCTGCATGTAGTGACAGCCTGAACCACCACCCACCCCCACGTTCTGCCTCTGGAATCATTCCAGACCATCTCAGGCATGCCCGCATAGCACTTGCTCCTAGCCCGCTCTCTTTCCAGGTTTCACAATCCATTTTGGCTCCATCCCCCTTTGGCTCTCACTCTTAGTGAGCTCCTGTGGATCAGCAACCGGAGTTCAGATTAGCAGGCTCAGCTTCTACCTTCCGATGAAGGGTGGAGAGTCAGTCATCCCATAGCCAGGGATTGGGTTTTCTTTTTTTGCTTGTTGTCTGTCTGCCTACCTGCCTTCCTTTCTTTTGTTGAGACACTAATACAAGGGCAATCGGGTCTCCCTTGGTTCTGAGTCTTATTAATGAAAGAGTTGAAGAAGGCACTCAAATGCAAGAACAATTTTATGATAGTCTAAACAAAAAACCCTAAGGCAGACAAGATGTGAACTTCAGCTGCTGGCCAAAGGACAAGAACAGAGGAGAGGAGGGGGAAAAGTCGGAGCTAGTAAGCTGGCAGAGAGGTCAGTACATGGCAGACATGCAACCACATGGGAAGCTTTAGGGAAAGAGGAAGGAAGCCGTCTTAGTCAGGGTTTCCATTGCTGTGACGAAGCACCATGACCATAAAGCAAGTCGGGGAGGAAAGGGTTTTTGTGGCTTACACTTCTACATTGTAATCCATCACGGAAGGAAGTCATGGCATGAACTGGAGGCAGGAGCTGATGCAGAGGCCATGGAGAGGTGCTGCTTACTGGCTTGCTCCCCATGGCTTGCTCAGCCTGCTTTCTTACAAAACCCAGGACCACCAGGCCAGGGATGCCACCACCTACCATGGGCTGGACCCTCCCCCATTTCTCACTAATTGAGAAAATGCCTTACAGCTGGATCTCATGGAGGCATTTCCTCAGCTGCGGCTCCTTCCTCTCTGATGACTCCAGCTGTATCAAGTTGACACACAATACCAGCCAGTACAACTGACCTCTTGTCAACTTGACACACAAACACATCATTATTAAGCTACAACCCTTCCTTTCTTATTCACCGATATATCACATTAAAAATATAAAGAATTTTAAAAGTCCCGCAGTCTTTACAAATTCAAACACATAAAGTTTCAGTCCCTTTAAAATAGCCAGTCTATTAAAATCCAAAGTCTAAACATTCAAAGTCTCTCAACTGTGGGCTCCAATAAAATACTTTCTTACTTCAAGAGGGGAAAATCAGGGCACAGTGAAAATCAAAAGAAAGCAAAACCAAATTCCAACCAATGTCTGGGATGTACTCACCATCTTCTGGGCTCCTCCAAAGGGCTTGGGTCACTTCTTCAGCTCCGCCCTCTGCAACACACACAGCTTGTGTTCTAGGCTCTAGCTGGCTCCACTCCACAGCTGCTGCTGTTCTTGGTAGTCATCCCATGGTCCTGGCATCTCCAAAAGTCTGGGGTCTTTGCTGCAACTGGGCTGCACTTTCACCAATAACCTATCATAGGCTCTTCTCATGGTGCCAAGCCTCAACTTCTTTGTATGACCCCTTCAGCCCTGGGCCATCAGTTGCCACTGAGGCTGCACCTTCACCAATAGTCTCTCACAATGCCAATTCTCAGCTACTCTCCATGGCCCCTCCATGCTTTCAAAACCATTATCACCCGGATGACTCTAACATATTACCAAGTCCAGTTGCCAGCACAAGGTACAGAGGTACAACCTTGGCTGCCTCTGGAACACAGCTTCTCTGTGCTCTCAGGAAACCCTTCCCAGATTTCACCTCAGCGATGCTGGTCTCTTCTTAATCACTGCTAATTTCTTAGCTCCAGCTGACCAGCATTGAGTATCCCAACAAAGCAAAATTTTGCTATAGTGGTTGTGGTATCTTGTTCATCACAGCTGATTCTTCAGCCACAGCTAATCAGAACCACGGGATCTTAGTTCAAAATAACAAATGGCCCCAATAGTCTTTAAACTTCCCTCTGCAACGTCACAAGCCAGGCCTTCATTCTTCTGCCCTGCTCTCAACATTCTTAAGCTCCTAAAGAAAACCCCACTGAGCTCTTAACACTCAATGGCTCTTCTAGCCCCAAGGTCCAAAGTCCTTCCACAGTCCTCCCCAAAACATGGCCAGGTCTGTCACAGCAATATGCCACGCCACTATGCTGGTACCAGTCAATGTCTGTCTTAGGGCTTCCATTGCTGTGACAAAACACCATGACCGTAAAGCAAGTTGGGGAGGCAAGGGTTTATTTGGCTTACATTTCCAGATCATAATCCATCATTGAAGGAAGTCAAACAGGAACTCAAGCAAGGCTGGAACCTGGAGGGGAGCTGCTTCCTGGCTTGTTTCTCCTGGCTTACTCAACAGCCCAGGCATGGCACCACCCACCATGGGCTGGGCCCTCTCCCAGTGATCACTAATTGAGAAAATGCCTTATACAGCTGGATCTCATGGAGGGATTTCCTCAACTGAAGCTCCTTCCTCTCTGATGACGCTAGCTTGTGTCAAGTTGACACCCAAAACCAGGCAGTCCGGAGGCCAAAATGTTTGGGGTTGGGGGAGTTCAAACTATTAAGGAAAGCACGTCCAGAAAGAAGATGGGAGGACAGAAAGGGAAAGGGAAACTTACACCTTTCTGAAAAGTAAATAGGCTCGTGATCCTCCATGGCTGCACAGCCGTAAGCTTCTTCACTAAGGATGGAGATTCTCAGAAGGGAAAAGGACAGCGACTCATTAAAGAACTAATTATCCAAAAAAAAAAAAAACAACAACTAATTATCCCACCTGTCTCATTAGCATGGCTCCACCCAGGTCGCATAGTCTATTCCCTTGACCAGGTAGTGGTGATGGTGATGGTGGTTGGAATCTACTATACAGACCAAATTGGCCTCCAATTCACAGAAATCCTCCTGCCTCTGCCTCCCTAGTACTGGGATTAAATGTGGGTACCATTCCATCTGATGTCATAGCCAGGGATGTTGTAACCAGCCTTTTCCCGGCTGTGGGCTGTGTGGAAAGCTCTTATACCAGGACAATGGTTTGTACCCTCAAATTCTTCCCTGGGCGTTGTCCTTCTTCACTCATTTTTCGTTTAGCCCTTGTTTTCAAGTTTTCAAACCCCACATAGAAAGGATGGAACAATGTGACTTCAGAATGTGAAAGTCTTGGTCTTTTGAAAGAGAGGTCATCTGCACCTGTGAAGCTCTTTCCGCGTTCTGTGTGAGCTCTCTGAGATAGGTAACAATTGGACTGTTTTCGTGTTGTTGAAGCGGCATCAGTTCGTGGAATATTTTAACACATCCTAGGAACACAGACAGGCAGGAGTAGGAACATGCTAAGGGTATCCTGGTCTAATGTTTGCACGTGAAGGATAGGTATATAGAATCCAGTGTTAAAACTCACCCAAGAGTTATGCATGAGAACATGCCAAAGACAACGTTCTTTCACTCAATAAGAGATTCATTTACTAAGTACCTAAAACGGTCACAAAAGGACAGGGCAGCAAAGCGGTTGAGAGAATGGACTTTGGATGAAGACAGCCCCAGGTTCAAGGGCTCCTTCTGTCATGTTCATCCAGGTCACTGCAGAAAACCTTGTGATTAAAGACTCAGTTTGTCTGCCAAAAAATTTTACTAGGACTACGGTCATGTGTCAAGGATGTAGATATTTTGAACATTGCGCTATTAGGTGATATTTGTATCAGAAGAGCATGCAAGGGTATATTTACATAAACCAAGATAGGCACGATGTCCTGAGGCAACATATCTCGGTCCAACATGCAGGTGTCCATCCCTACCAACCTACATGCATGTTGGATGTGTCCATCCCTACCAACATGGTCACATGGAATGCATGGCTGTATCGACCTCCGAGATCTTCCAGAACATTTCACTCGGCAAAGCTCTCTAAATGTCACCTGTTTAGGTGTGCAAGCTCAGATTGTCAGCACCACAGGTAGATGGCACATACGTGTATATTTAGGTGTTGATACATAGGCACAGGAATCAGACTATGAAGATGCTGCCTTGGAAGCCTAGAACTTGAGAGAGTGTTCACGTTGCTTGTGACGGCATCCGCAGTGAAAAGTGTGCATGTTGTGCTCACAGACGAGGCCTTCGGGAAGCTGTTCGGCAAAGCAACACAGGTGAAGACTGCCTAAGCACCTAGTTTCATTATGTATTCGATTTTAAATTAAGTTTTGGCTGCTGCACTTTTCAGAAACTCCTTGCTGTTATCAAACTTTCAGAAGTTCCAAATTCAGAAATTCATTCTCTTGACAGTTCTGTGAGCTGGAAGTTCAAAATGAAGACATGGGTATGGCTGGACTCCTCCCAGGGGCTCTCAAAGCCTGGCTTTCCTGCCTCTTCCAGCTTCTGCTGGGTCCCGGAGACCCTGGACTTTCGGCAGCACCATTCCAATCTTTCCCCCATCTCTGTCTGAAGCCTCAGCAGAATCCCCATAGCAACTGCTTTTCTCTCACATCCCTTGCAGGCAATGTGGGTTTTTCTATGGGGCACGTGCCTCAGGATTCTCCCACTTGCCTGCAAACGACAGCAGGACCCTCCTGGCTCTCGGCCTACACAGCACAATGATGTCAGGGGCATCCGCCAGGAGCTTGGGGAAAGGAAGCACCTCCATAGGTCCAGTCCCTGAGGGCCATATTCATGTCTAGAGCATGAGGTTCTGCCCCTTCCTCAGAGGGCGCTGATGGTCCTGAAGGGTAAGGGAATCCAGCATGAAATCATCAATACCAATCTGAAAAACAAGCCCGAGTGGTTTGTGGGAGCCCACAAAGGCTTTCTGGTGAGATCGGAGCTTGCTTTACACAGCAGGGCTGCATTAGGGGATGGTTGGACCACGTGCATGGTCACCAGGTGCCTGGGATGGTCTGTACTTGGCTGTGCTGGGGGGAGGTCTTTTGATCCACCCCTTGGCATTTCTTTAAAAGCCCTTTACCATCATGAGTGTAATTTAAAAAATAAATAAATAAATAAAATTTAAATAAAAAAAGCCCTTTACCAGAGACAGAAGGGGCTGGAGGGTTTTGACTCAGGCTCTCCCAAGGTCTATGTTTCTAACAGTCTCTCTCTCCTCTATACTTCTACCTATATATTCCTTATTTCTCCCTGCTCAAGAGTACCCTGGGAAGGAAAAAGAGGGAGCTGGTCTCCCTCAGTGGTTCTTCAAGAAGAACCTGTCTGGGCTGGTGCCAGTTCTGGAGGACAGTCAGGGTCAGTTGATTTCCAAATCCCTCATCACTTGTGAGTACCTGGATGAGGCATACCTGGAGAAGTCGTTTACAGATGACCCTTACAAGAAAGCTTGCCAGAGGATGACCTTCGAGATATTCTCTAAGATGCCACCCTTGGTTACAAGATTTACTGGGGTGAAGAAGGGAGGAGACATTTCTGGCATGAAAGAAGAATTGAGGAAAGAATTCTGCAAGCTGGAGGAGGGTATGACTAATGAGAAGGCAGCCTTCTTTGATGGGGATTCTCTCTCTATGATTGATTATCTTATGTGGCCTAGGTATCAATGGCTGGCAGCATTGGAACTCAATGAGTGTATAGTCCACACTCCAAAACTTAAGCTCTGGGTGGCAGCCATGCAGGAAGACCCAATGGTATCATTCCACTTAATTGATGCCAAGACCTATCGTGATTTCTTAAGTCTGTACCTACAGGACAGCCCTGATGCCTGTGAGTATGGGCTCTGAAGGGCAGGAGTCCTCGGTGACTGATGTTTTCCTCTACGGATATGAATAACTAGCTTTCATTCTTCCACTCTCCACCATGCCCTCTGCCCAGTTGCAAAGCTGCTTCTGCATTTGTGGCAGAGACCCCCAGTCTCAAGTCTCAAGACCCATCCCAGCCAGGGTTGTCCAGGGTGTTAGGTACTTTTCTGTATCCATGGTAAAATATCAGGACCAACAGCAGCATAAGAGGGAAGGTGTTTGTTTTAGCTTACAGTTCCAGAGAACCGGAGACCATCTTGGCGAGGAAGGCATGGCCGCAGCATGGCAGTAGAGACAGGAAGCTAGCTTGTCACATGTTCATCCACACACAGAAAGCAGAGAGAGAGAACAGGAAGTGGAGTGAGTCTGTGAGATGCCAGGGCCTCCTTCCAGAGACATACTTCCTTTAGCAAGGCACTACCTCCTAAAGGTTTCATAACCTCCCCAACATCATCACCAACCAGGGACCAAGTGCTCAAATGCATGAGCCTACAGGGGGACAGTTCTTTTTCAAACCCCAACACTAACGAAAGAGAACTGGTAGGATGTTTGTGTTCATGTAGAGAGGTTTGGATGTGAATGGCCCACACAGGCTCATGTATTTGAACACTGGGACCCCAGTTAGTGGCTCTGTTTTGGAAAAGTTGAGGGTCTTGATGAATGATGCATAGCATGATAGGCAGTGTTTGAGAACTGAAGTCCTTATCCCTACTCTCTGTTTTTCTCTCTCTGCTTCTTGCTCGTGTTCAAGCTGTGGGCACTGAACATCTTGCTCCAGCCCCCATGCCTGCTGCCTCTGTCCTTCCATCATGGATTGTAACCCTCTGGAACCCCAAGGCAAAAGAAACTCTTTCTCTTATAACTTGCCTTGGTCCTGGTGTCTGTCACAGCAATAGAAAGGTAATAAAGGTACCATGCAAAGCTCTCTCTCTCTCTCTCTCTCTCTCTCTCTCTCTCTCTCTCTCCTCTCTCCTCTGTGTGTGTGTGTGCATGTGTGTGTGTGTGTGTGTGTAAAAAGACACATAGATAAAGCAAGATGCACAACATTGTGTTCACAGTATTGTGAAAATCGGCCCATTTAAGCCTGTAACCCAGGCAACCATGTTGGAAAGCAGGTAGGATTTCTATGCTACAGTCTTGAGGCACAGCCACTTCTTTGGGGACCACCAGGATTTTTCTCGTCAGGCCTTCAGCCTATTGGATGAGGCACCTTGTCAGGGTGACTTTCGGTCAAACAACTACAGATGCCAATCATGCCCACAAAATATCTTTGCAACACCTTCTAAACGAGCAACTGGTCAACCACCTGGGTCCATAGCTTCACCAACGTGACCACCACAGTGAAGCACCACCTAGACCTAAGAGCAGCGATGGTGAAGGTTCACTCAGCCCTGAACAGAAAAGCTTGGAGCAGATGAGAAGACCAGTGTCTGTGTCCAGTTTGTCCTGACTGCCTTCATTTTCTCCAGCGCTCCTCCACCTCTCAGTCCAGATTCCTGTCTCTGGGCTCAGCTGATCCCTCCGAGCAATACTCTGAGCTGGCATTACTGCTCTGCACAGCTTTGTAGGGGGAGGAGCCTTGATCAGGTTATCATAAACAAACCACTCTGAATGGAAGAAATCTCAGGAAGATACCTATGGAGGTGACTGGGAAGAGAAATATCTGCATGTGATATAAGCTAAAATAGATCATGAAACAGGTCAAAACTAAGCCAGTAGCAAGCAGAAGGCCTCTGGAACACCACAGTTCCAACCCCATGAGTCAGTTGAGTTACCTGAGGAACAAATTGAACACCAGCAGAATGAGGGGCTGTAATGAGCACACACAGATGCCACTTGCATACTCTGCAGATGGCGGCTTTTCTTTTTCCTCCCAAACATTTTGTTTTCTTTAGACCTAATGTCTTCCTGATATTTCAGATTCATGCTGGGACTTTTTAGTGAAATGAAATTACAGTGGCTTAAAATTACATCAATAATTATACTCTGCTCAGACAAGAAGGATGGCGTGTTCCAAGATGCTAGCAGGACCTCTCTCAACAGTGGGAAAGCAATTTCTCTGTGTGGAGTAATTATATGTGGAACAGTCTAGTAAGAGATTCAGAGGAGAGATGTGTGGGAGAGGGAGGTCACTGAGACCTGGGGAATTTCATCTCTTTCATCAGTTAACTTGTGACAAAGAGTTGAAGCCTCAGTATTTTTGTAAATTAGAAATAACAACATGGCCACCTCACAGACTTAGGGGGGTTGAATGAGAAGTGTTTCATGCTTTGCAAAGAATATCACAAAATTCTAAGCCCCTTACTGAGGCTCTTTAGAAGTTGCTTAGGTGACAGTTTAGTTCCATGATGTTACTTTTTCTCCTCTTTGCTCTTAGGAGGAGACTCCCTTTCTCTCCAGCCTGAAATTGGCCATGTGACCTGCTTGGAGTTGGTAGATAGGACAAAGGATGTGAGGAATACTTGAGAAGCAGTTACAGGGTGAAGGTATTTCTGTTATTACCTTGAGCAAAGGTCTGGTCAGCTCAGTCTTTGGATAGAACAAGAGACTGAGCTGGTGTCAGCAGACTCCAAGAAGCATGCTTAAACCCCACAGCACTCATACCTTCAACTGAACCCACCCACCAGGTTCTGAGAAGAAAGATTTGTTGAGTTAGACCACTGACTATATATATCTCCTGTATCCAGGCTGGCCATAAACTTGCTGCAAAGTTGAGGATGACCTTGAACATGTCATCCTCCTGCCTCTACCTCCTGCTGCCAGGATTGTACGGATGTACCACCATGCCAAATTCATGTGGTGCTGCTCAGAATAGAACCCAGGGCCTTCTGCAGGCTAGACAAGCACTCTGTCAACTGAACTCCATCCCCAGCCAAGCCACTGACTTTCACAGTGGTCAACTGAGTAATTTGTGACACTCACTAACTCATTTACTGAGCAGGGTGACCATGGAATCTGGCTTACCCCGCACAGACTTACTGTGTACTTGCTGCATGGGTGTCTCCTCCTTCATTCCACATTTCTCATCCCCCTTCCTCTTATAAAAAATTATTAGAACTACACTTGATGAGCTCACTTGAGTTGGGTGGACCTTCTTTTTCCAGTTGAAATTTCTTTCATGATCTAGATAGTGGCATTGGCCTGGATATAGTTGTGAGCAACTAACATGTTTAAACCTGAAAGATGAGTAAACCCGACACCCATCTACATGACACATATCTCTTTTTGTTCATGTGTTAGTTTGTTTTTTACGCCTTCCCCATGGTTGCTGTTCACTACTCACCTTGGATGACAAGAATGTAAAAGACTGGATTGTTCGTTGACACGAGGCTATGTGGAACTTCAACTTCTCCTATGACCTTGAACCTGCTCCTTCCAGTCATCGGGTAGAACACACAGTGTGCTCTGGCCACAGTGAGGTTACCAAGAGTAACAGCTAATCTCAGTTGTCAGCTCGATGAGATCGAGAGTCACATGGGAGATGGACCTCTGGGCACGCCTTTCGGTGGGTATCTAGATTAGGTTTACTGAGGTGGAAAGAACCAACCACTGTGGGTGGCATCATTCCCTCCGCTGAGATCCTGAACTGTGTGGAATGCAGACCGTGTGCTGAGAACAACCACCCACTGTTCTCTGCTTCTGAATATGAACACAATGCGACCCGCTGCTTCAGGCCCTTGTTGCCTTAATTTCCCTGCGGTGATGGACTGTACCTTTGAACTGTGAGCTGAAACAATGAAACAAACGCTTCTTTCCTTAAGTTGTTTCTGTCAGGCTATTTTTCTCACAGCAACAGGAAAAGAAATTAAGTAAGTAGAGCTGTCTTGGAAATATGAGAAATATAGGTAAGATAGAGGTAGTATAGATTTTGGAGCATAGTCTAAGAAACCCTGCTTGGACAGTTTTAAAGAAAAGAATGCTGTGTATTATTTAAGGCAAATCTATACTTACTTTTAAATTATTTTTTTATTAATTTTGCTATTAACTACATGAACATCAAGAAAATCATATCATGCATAATTATATTACGTGCAAAGTATGACTTCTGGATTTGGGTTGTTTTGGTTTTGAGACAGAGGCTTGCTCTGTAGCCCAGGCTGGATCAAACTCATGATCTTCCTAACTCAGCCTCTTGAGCACAAGAATTAGATAGATAGCTGATAGATAGATAGATAGATAGATAGATAGATAGATAGGTAGATAGATGATATAGATGATAGAATATATATTCTTTAAACCTATAAACTTCTGTTTCTCAAGAAAGTTGATTATGATATGACACAAAATGTTTTTCACCAACACCTATGCTCTAGAATGGAGGCCACTGTGATGTCACTAACCACAGAAACACGAAAAGACCAGTTAGGTTGAAGAAACTTCAGCACTCACTTCCAAATTATTGTGGGAAAAGGAAAAGGCCCGACCACTCTGATTTAATTCACAAAGTAGCAGTGGGGTGACCATAGTTACAGTATAAATCATCACTTTGTACTTAAAGCAAATTGATGTTCAAATGAATAAATTCTGATTTATGCCTTACTCTGCAGCACAGACTAGTCTGGTATTCACTGTGTAGTACAGGCTGGCCTTGATCTCAAGACTGCCCTCCTACCTCAGCCTCCCAAAGTCTAGGTTTTGAGGTTCACTTTAACACCAGCTAACCCCCTCCTTTTTATTCTCATCTCCTATGCTTATACCAGATAGGAACCTAGGATTTACTAACAGCAACAGGGATTTGTAGAGTTAAAGAACCACAGTTTTGTAAAGGAAGAAAAAGCTAAGGTCATTGAAATAGAAAGAATAGTTTGGATAATGAGTTCTTTTTTCCATGTAAGTTTAAACTGAAGGCACACACATGTTAAAACAAAGTAGAAATGCAATTGAGAAGTTCAACATTAAAGATCACATTATTTAGGCAATGTAATATAAATACTGCATTAGTAAATCTAAGAAACTGAACTGTCCTTGGAACTGGTGGTTAGGCAAATACAATTAACAATGCCATTAAGATTAAAGTTACCTGCCACTCAAAGCTGTTAACAAAATGTATAAATACACACACACACACACACACACACACACAACCAGTGTATGAAACTCATAAACAGCCAAAAACAGACAAAGATGATGTTATATATTAAAAATATATATATATATACTCAGCTCTGTTATCCAGGCTTCTTTACTCAGGACTTCAGAAATATTTCATTTATCTAAACCTCCTCTATGAATCAGGTTAAGTGCCTCTGATGTCATTCAACACTTTGTAAACAGGCCTTTAGATCTCAGGCGTGTGTGTGTGTGTGTGTGTGTGTGTGTGTGTGTGTGTGTGTGTGTGTGTGTGTGGCGCGCGTGCACGCGCACCTGAGTGTGAAGACTGGAGGTCAACCTCAGTGTCATGCTCCAGAAGTCTTTTTTGTTGTTGTTGTTGTTTTGAGACAGGGTTGTTCACTGAACCAGACTAGACCAAGCTGCTTGGCCAGTGAACACCAGAGATCCACATGTCTTCCCCTCTCCGGCACTGGGATTACACATTTGCACCCCCACACCTGGCTTTTTATGGAAGTTCTGGGGTCGAACCCGGGTCTATGTGCTTATACTGCGAGACCATTACCAACTGAGCCATCGCCCCATCCCTCAGATTTGGATATTTCTAATCCAACAATTAATAAATGCAATGTAACACCTCCGAGAGAATGAACAGTGGTATAAAAAATCCTGTGGCTTTTACGTCTTCAGTTATAATCATCCAAACGAAGCTGGAAAACAAGAAGACTTTAGACTTTGTCCCTTTAAAGGCGAGAGAGACATGAGGAAGGAAGGAATGGTAAATGATGAACAAGGGCTAGTGAAGTATTGCAGGGAGAGAGGATCCAGCGTGTGGCAAAACCTGGGGACTGAGACAATATTCGGCCTGAAATATACTCGTACATGTAAGAAAATTAACAAAAATATCCTTATCTGCAAAATTTGTTCTGATTCTACCTCATATTTCAGACCTCCTGTATTTAGAAAGTCTTTCTATTAACAAATGTTGATCTTTTACCATTTTATACACTACACTGTGTATTTTGGTCTTCCCACCTCCTCCTTTCCCTCCTACCCTTCCCAGACAGCCCCCTATACATCCCTTTCCCTTGTCTATTAGTTTTCGTTTTATTTAGTGCCCCACAGAGTGTATCAAGGGCCACACCCATCAAAGCATGGTGAGCTCACTGGGGACACACAGCTGGGGATCATGTTACCCTCCTCTCCTAGAATGTCGTGTCGGGTGAAGGTAGGGCCCTGCGAGTCTCTTACTCCCTCACAGCTGGCTGTCAGGACAGTCTGATGCCTGGGGACCCTGTGGCAGTATGTACAGCTGCTGTGAGTCTGTGTCCCCTGTCAGTGTCCTGCTTAGAAGACTGCCATCCACAGTCCCTCTCTCCATCCTGGAGCTCTGAAATAATTTTGCCTCCTTTTCTCCAATGTTCCCTGAGCTCTAAGGAGCCAGGATAAGTGTTCTGTCGAGGACTGAGCCTGCAACCGTCCATCCTTCATTCTCAACATCTTGTGCAGCCATGGGTCTTTGCTTTTATCTCCTTTCACCGCAGGGAGAGACTTCCCTGTTTTAAGGCTATGCCTATGGACATAAACATAGATAGTTGGGGGGTGGTTGAAACTATGTCAGTTCAGCTAAGCAGCCAGCTCAGGTTCCCATTCTTCCTTTAACAACACATGCACATACACACACACACACACACACACACACACACACACACACACACACATGCAATCGCACACACATACACCCCTGCTTATATAGTAGGTTTCTAAGTCAGTTTTTTCAAACATCCTTAATGTTAATTACTTCCCTCACTAACTCCTCTCCTTTTTCCTCTCCTCTCCCTCCTCACTTAACCCTCCCCATTGTTAAGCTCTCAAATTTTCTCTTCATGCTAAGATATATTTTGGGGCAGAGATGTTATATTAAAAAGAATTGAAACTAAATATATCTTACTGGAATTTAATTTTTTTATTTATCGACTAATTCTATAAGATTAATATGTAAGATGATTATATGAAAACTATTTTCAAAATTAAAATCCTTTTCAAAACTTGAAAAACCATTAAGCAACATGTATCTAAGTATATAAAATCAAATGGAAAAAATTATTTATATGGACTATCTGAAACATACAACACATTCAAGATTAAAAACCAATCTTGGAATATAATGATGTACTTTAAACAATTCCTTAGTCATTCTTTCTCCAGGGTCATGTCACAATATTTTTTTTCTGAAAGCATTTTCAATATAATCTTATTTCCTTTAATAAAATCCTTTCTAATTCCTTTCCAAGTGTTATTGTAAAATTAAGAAATTTGAAATCTGACACAGCTGAGTTCTTTCTGTAGCTCATTTATATAAGACTTATTTTATTTTTAAGTGTGCGTATGCATGCGCACACACATGAGTGTGTGCACATGCATTCATGTTGGTGTGTGCATGTGAGTGCAGGTTTTCACAGAGACCATAGGGGTCAGGTCCTCTGGAGCTGGGATTACAAGTTGTTGTAAGCTGCCCTATGTGGGTGCTGGGCTCCAAACTTGGGTCCTCGATCAACCAGTACATGCTTTTAACCACTGAGCCATCTTTCCAGAAGCCAGAGAGAGGATGCTTTTTAAAGTTATGAAAACAGGATTCCTTCAACAACCTAACCCAAACTTTACAAACTATATTATGTCAATCTGCATATGTGTGTGTGTGTGTATGTGTGTGTGTGTGTGCGCGCGCACGCACGCATGTACCCACTGGTGTAATAGTGACATGATTGTTAAGGAAGTAGCCAACGACTCCCTAATTGGATTTGGCCCTTGATCTGTAGGAAGGAACCCATGCCTAGTATTGTAAACCTGGTCCCAAACCAGTAACAGATATTGCTTAGACCCTGGGGAGGGGTGGTGTGTGTGTGTGTGTGTGTGTGTGTGTGTGTGTGTGTGTGTATACATATAAAACAGTTAAATAGTTACTCTGTGTTGGGGGTGTGATGCTTCCCTCAGAAGCCATTGAATGCTAAGTTAAAAGCTCAGTGCCAGGTGTGAGACACCAGCCCTTGAGCTGTTGGTCAGAAGGGGTCCCAGAGACCCCCCACTCACACACTCCAGTTCAGACTGTTGTCATTGCTCTTGGTTGCCTATTAGAACTTGATTGTCAGACTCTACTGATGAAGACTGCAGAGGTGATGTCACAATGATGCGGGGAAATACAGACATATTTGAGGCTCTATGCTACAGATTGCAACTGTGGAATATAACAGTCAAACCGTCGCGGGTAGCTTGAAAAAAATTTCATGATGAATCTCTGGCTCAGTGGCTGAGAGATGTATTTCCTTGCCATCCAGGTGAGTTTGAAAAGTCACCAGCAAATAAATGTGTCATGAAGTGGTTTCCATAAACTGTGAATCATGCATGGTTAAAAAAAAAAAAAAAGTGAGCTGCCTACCAGATACTGCTATTAGTCATTTCTATCTTTTTTGGAGGCAACACCATCAAATGCTTCAAGGTTAATACCTCTTAAAAATAGTTCAGCTAAAGATGTCGAGGTTGATTGAGTATGGCCTACATGAGTCATGTGTGTGTTAGAGTCCTGGAATACACGACCTAACCATAAAACACACTTGTCCCAAAGCTGTTCTGTGATTTATTTCCCAAAAGCATTGTAGCTGAAGTGAAGGCAATTGGAAAATAAGGATTCAACTTATTTACACTCTCCTTTGGACCTGACCTTCCAGGCCTCAGCCTGTGAGCTCTGTGACCTCAATTTCCATGTTGTCTATGTTTCAAACATTTGTGTATTTATATTTTTGGGTATGTTTTGTGTGTGTGTGTGTGTGTGTGTGTGTGTGTGTGTGTGTGTATGTATGTGTGTGTGTGTGTGTACATTTGTGTTTGCAGGTGTATGTGTCCATGCAGGCACATGTTGAGGCCAAAGGCTACTATCCGACGTCCTTCATTGCTCTCTATCATATCTTTTCAGACACCATTTCTCACAGAAGCTGGTACTTGCTTGTCTAATTAGATAGGCTAGCAGGCTAGTGAGTCTAAGGGATCCTCCTTGTCTCTGCCCACCCAAAGCCCAGTGCTGGAGTTATATGCATGAGTAGCCCTGGCTTTGGATGTGAGCACTGCATTGTGTTCAAATTCAGATCCTCAGGCCTGACCAGCAAGCACTTTCTTCATGGAGTTACACACCCAACCTCAGCCTTTGCAGTTTAGAAAGCACAGCTACACAAACATTTTATTGGATTTGATGGGTTTCCTTTGAGGACAGACCAATATTATAATTCTCTGTGCGTTATTTAGACAAAGAGACAAAAAAAAAAAAAAAAAGAGCCATGCTTCCTTGTTCCAAGTTAGCTATCAGGATATCAGGTCATTAGATTCTGAAGCTAAACTACTGCAGAGTCCTGTTGACAGGCTGTGAAGTTTCTCAGTCATTCACTTAGTTCTGCGGCTCCAGCACAGAATAGTGCCCTTATTCACTCTGCCCTGCTGCCTCTCCAATTATCCGTGAAGATACATACTTGCTCAAATTTGAAAATAATTTTGGAATACTTATGTAGATTAACATTTGAGCAAAATACTTATCTGGATCTTTAAGATTTACCTGTGAAATTTTGGAGACTATAAAAGATATATATATATATACATATATATATATATACATTATACATATATATACATATATACACATACATACTCACTGACTAAAACAATCCATCACTATTGCAGGATCCAAAAAAGGAAAGATTGCAGAAAATGGCTCATTCTCTATAAGATGAGTTGATATTATGTAAAGAGGAAATTGAGAGAGAGAGAGATTTCAAGTTGGTTTGGAAAAAAAAATCAGCCTAGAACTAGGCTGCCCAACATACAAAACTTTAGGTTTTACATTCTGAATGCACTACAAATATGAATTATTGATTCAATGCATATTTATGAAACATCGCCATTACCTAATGTTACACAAGGTAGCACTGACTCATATTTGAAATTGTTCTTAGGCCAATTTTGTCATTTCAATAATATATAAACTCCTTAAGCAGAATTTTTTTTTCCATTCAGCAAATATTTTCTAAGCACTTTCTCAGGCTCATCCACCAGGAATACATAGCAAAGGGCACATCAGCCAATGTTACCAACTCAGTGTCTCATCTTTTTTCCTATGTTATCCAGTCCAGTTCTAGCCTACAGAGAGTTTAGAACACATAGTCAGAGCCAAGAACTTTCACAGATCCTGAATGTGTGTACAATGAAGAGGAAAAGCGGAGTGGGGGAAATGGGAAGAGGAAGGAGCAGAACAGGAAGGGACAACAGACTTCTGTACAGTCTTTGGACTTCGAGAGACTCTACAGTCAAATCTCAGTATTCATCTCCAGGACCCCTCTGGGTACCCAAACCACGCATGCTCAAGTTCCTTAAATGAAATGATGTAGTATTTGCATAAACCCCCATATCCTTCCCTATTTCTAAATCTTCTATAGATTATGGTGAATACTTAACGAAGCATAAATTCTACCCAAAATAGTTATACTATATTCCTTAGTAAATGACAGGAAGCAGTATGTTTCAACATGACTTCTACAAACTATGTTTGATGAGTTGTTGGCTGAATCCACAGTTGTGAAATTCAACTCTAGAGTATTATCGCTGGAAGAACATACTGATAAATTACTTTAATATAACATAGTGGGTGCAGGATAGGGCAGGGTGACTGAGGGCCAAGGATGCATGGCACACAAAGGTGTTGAACTGAATGTGAGACACTCAGAAAGACTCCTCCAAGGTCACAGTGTTTCAGGATTCTGAGGACCATCAGAAGACAGTGAGCAGAAGAGACAGTTGGTTCATACTGAGTCATTCATATGAAATGGATGGGTAAATAAAGTGTGGCTTAGTGATTGGATGAATGGTGGTGAGCGGGTCCTAGGCTTTTGCTGCCTCGTTGACTAGAAGAGACAGAAATACAGGAACTCAGTCATTCTAGAAGAAATGGAAAAGACAGCTTAGGTCAGAATGTTCTGACTACATGGAACAGAACATGTGACGGAATGTTGTGTGCACACATACTGAACTAGGAGTTTGGTCATTTCGTTTCAATTGTACCTGGCCATGGGGAATCATCTTTCTGGTCTTTGTGGTCTTGTGGTCTCTGTTCTTCCTGAACCATCAACATCACAACATACAGTCAAAGCAGGACTGGGATTACTTCTCCAGGTATCTTTCTTATGCTGGGGAGAGAAATCTGATTTCAAAATCCTTCAAGGATATTTTCCATCATCCAGTGATCAGGCTAATATTACAACATAGCTATAGCCATGCTTCTTTTTTTACATGGAAGTCTGCAAAATAAATATTGGCATTTCAACCTCTTTGGAGGGAACTACATTTGACCATCATGGAAATGTGGGAGGATGGCTCCTGGCTATGCTAACAGCAGTATCTGTCACAAAAGCTATGTGAATACTAAAATGAAGAATTGGCAGTAGGTAACTATGAAATTCCTTTGCATGCTAAAATGACACATGGGAGCATCCATTTCCAAATACAAAAAAGAAAATGACAATTTTGATGTGTCCTACAAATACCACCTTCTTTTGAGTTTTCTCTTATGTACAGAGGTCTCTCCATAATAAAAGAATTGCCTTTAAAAACAGTATAACATGCTCAGAAAATGCAGAAGATGTCTTTTGTCATCCTTAGTCTTGCAGTTTAAATCAGTTCTGAGAAATGTAATGACCTTTTCAGAAAGACAGAGCTGAGAGGAAGTGAACATTAGTAGGTACCAGGCTTTTCCTAGCAATCTAGCATATATTACCTCACTAGGTCCTTATGCTGATCCTCTGACAGATGTGAAAAGGAATCTGGGGCTGACTAGGTCAAGTACTTGTGTCAAGTAAGGGCAGAGAGTGGAGCTGGGCATCCCTGGATTGTCTGTAAAGAGAATCCCTAGGCTATTCTATCTGCCTGTCAGAAGGGAATGGTTTCCTGGGCATTTGAATATGTTAAAACATCTCAATTTCACAACCACCACTGCTTACAAAACTGCTGAACATCAACAGAAAATGTCACATGGAGCCCTCCTTTCTTAATTGATTGCTTCATATTATGCCTCTCATTTTCATAGTGCAAGGAAATCGGAGCACACAGTGACAGCCAGACGCAAGGTGACTCAGAGAACTTAAGTCCAAGCATTTGCCGGAGATTTACAGAGCTTTCCCCCTGCAGGTCCTTTCTCAAAGACATCACTTATATACATTTCCTGAGCATCTCCCTGCATCCCGCCCTATGTATTCCTAGGTGTTTATAAATACTGATCAGATGCCAACAAAACAAATAGGTCTCTCTCTTTTTTTAAACGGGGCTGAAGCCATGCACGGAAAAGCTAAGCCCAAGCCACCTCTTGCCCTCAGGACCTCTGCAACCGAGAACCACTCTTCAGTTGCATCAGAATAAATTGGGGACAGCGCCCTCCCTTCCCCGCAACCCAGGAACATGTAAGCCGCATGCCAGGTCATTTCTGTCGTGACCCTTTCCAGAGCCCCCCTCTACCTTTCTCTTTTCTTCTTTTCTCGTTGTCATGTGACGCCAACCCCTCTGGGTAGCTGATCTGGACTCCCTCCCTCCATGGATACCTTTCTACCGCGGTCAGCCAAGGAGGGACAGACGCCATGGGGTGAGATAATGTTCTGGTGGTTTGTGTGCTGTCTTCTTTTGAACTCTGCTACCTGGCAGCCTCACATTTCCTCTAGTACTGTGGCTACTCTTAGGGGATTTCTCTCATGTTTTGGTCCTCACCGGGCCCCAGTGAGGCTCTTTCTCTTCTGTCATTTAGACTATGGACGTGATGATGGCTTCCTGCTTTCATTTGCCTGCAGACAGACGTCTTTGTCGTTTGTTTGTCTGAATTTTCATCACTTCCTTTGTCTTTTTGAGAAGTCTGTGTATACATATACAGATATAGTTTAAATGCAATTTTCTCACCTGGACTGACAATGCTTCCCTCTGAGACCCAAAGTCCATCTAACGAAAACCCCAACACCAGGCATGAGAATTTCCCCTTTGAGTGGTTGGCCAGGACTGTCCAAAAGACTCCTCCCCAAACCAGCCTTTTGCTATTGCCCATGGTTGCTCCCAGAGAAGGAAGGTTAAGTTCCTATTGCTGAAGGTATTATAAGCTTCAGATGCAGGGCCCAGGGGTACCTGAGTGGGAACTGAGCTGGATGCCTCCTCCCTAAGAATGAGCTTTCATGTTAGCGGAAGGCACCATGCAAGCTGCCAAAGGAAGGTACACAACCAACAGTCCTACCCAGCTATGCCTAGAACCACAGCTATGATTAGCATGGCACAATAACCCTACAGGAGCCGTAGCGGCATGCATTCCTTGGTGGTGGTAACCAGCAGCTCTCTAATTGGGCTTAAGACCCATTGAATGAGAGAAATCAAGGCTTATAGGGATCGTGATTTTTCTCTCTTATGTTCTCTGTGCCTGGGATGTAGGCTTGTTAGGCATCTCATACTTGGACTTCATCTGAAGCTGGGTAGGGTGGCTTAAGTTTGAAGCCAGCCTTGCCCATACAGTGAGATCCAGGCCAGCCTGGGTTACAAACAGGATCATTCTCAAAGCAAAAGGAAAGCTGTTTCTTATTAAGCCTCTGGCTAATCAGAATATGAACACTGGCAAAAGCTGGATACCCAAGGTCTCTTTTTCACTTTTTTTTTTTTTTTTCTCGAGACAGGGTTTCTCTGTGTAGCTTTGCGCCTTTCCTGGAGCTCACTTGGTAGCCCAGGCTGGCCTCGAATTCACAGAGATCCGCCTGCCTCTGCCTCCCGAGTGCTGGGATTAAAGGCGTGCACCACCAACGCCCGGCTTCTTTTTCACTTTTTAAAGGTGGAAAGTCAGAATCAGAGAAGGCTCGGCCTGCCTCTCCTGAGAAGACTGGGGACCAGCTCATCTGTGTCTCCAGCCATGCTACTGGTGCATGCACCCCAGAAAGTGCCTCTTCTTCCAGTGTGGGGGCCCTTTTTCTTCCATAGAGTCTGCTCTTTTGAGCTTTGAACAACAGCCACTTCTGCAAGCTTTGGAGCCTGCAAGCTGAGGACATGAATGAACTGAGTCATCCCCACAGAGCTTCATTAATTTTAAGGCAATTTAAGATTTCTGAGTCACAGGCTTCAGTCATTTAGACTTTCCCAGCTGGCAGTGTGCTTGCCCACACACATTTTTCTTCAAAGATTGCATCTGTGTCTAGATGTGTAGTTCTGCCCACTCTCCATCAGTTTCTGAGAGAAATCAACTTCAGAGATGCATGCAGGGCGACACGCGATCCACTTGCCATGTGCCGCGCGCATCTTCGTCCGGATGAGGGTTTCATGAAATTAGCAGTCAGCTGTTTCATCCACACCCGCCGCACCACAGACATGCAGTTCTAAATTCTATATCCAACACAATATTGTACCCAGCCTCCCAAGGAAACTCAGTTACACCATATGGTGACTCCACTCACTACACAATATTTAGCAACTTGATGAACAAGGAATGAATCATATCTTAACCATCTTGGCCAAATATTGTTTTATATAGCAACAGTATTAGTAATATATATGTTTTACTTTTTTTTTTTAACAGTAGTACTTCCTGCTACGCCCACTGAAAATTAAGAGCTAGACCTCACTGGAAGCAGGCTGCACAACAAAAGTGTTCTTACTCATTAGCAATCTTCCGTTCAACATTGCGCTGTACATATGATACTCATTAGCAATCTTCAGTTCAACATTGCACTGTCCATACGATACATTTACAATGTCTGCTTTTTTCTTTTCCTCCAGAGCAGCTGCTGGGATTAAGCAATAGTCTCCCAGGGTAACGAAGCAAGGAATCCTGGGGCATTTCCCGGATACTGAAAACAAAGGACATGTAGCCCCATGGAGGGTAGTGCTGAAGCTCTCTCCTTTCCACCAGAGAGAAGCCGCTATGGTCTCAGGGTGTGGAGAGGAACCTTCGCAAGGCCCTGGAAGGGGAGGGGTGTTCTGTGGGGGGCTGGGTGATCCACTTTGCTCTTGGAGCCTCAGTTCTGTCATTCAGCAAAGGCAATAATGAAACCTTTTCTAAATCATCATGTTTCAGGCAAGTGCTAAGTCCTTTGTGCAAAAGGTGTAGGCATTGTCTGGGACACACATACACACCCAAACACACTCTCTCTCACACACGCATACACACAAATAAAATGCAATCTTCCCTTTCAGTAAGCTTACAAGGTGATAACTGGAAGATGCTGAGTGTAGCGCAAATTCTAATTGATCTTGATAATAAAAACCCGGAATCAGATATCGGGGTAAATGCTGAAAGATCAGAGAAGCAGAGCAGCCAGCCACTAGAGAGACTTCTTACCTCTACCGAATCCTCAGACTGAAAAAGGCTGAGTTCCTGTCTCCTCCTGCTTTATATTCCTTTCTTATCCCAGCCATATCACTTCCTGTCTCCACCTCCCTAGGGTTGGAATCAAAGGTGTATGCCTCCACCACTGGCTATGTTTGTCTTTTAGACTGGATCAATCTTATGTAGCCCAGGGTGGCCTTGAACTCCTGATCTTCCTGCTTCCTCCTCCCAAGTGCTGGGATTAAAAGTGTGTGTCACCACCACCTGGCCTCTATGGTTAACTAATGGTTTAGCTCCACACTCTGACCTCCAGGCAAGTTTTATTTGTTAGATCACAAACAAAATATCACCACAGCTGAGATCATTACAATAAAATGTGGTATGATTCTGGGAGAGCCATATGCTGTGGGATGTCATTCGGCATGCTGTGAATATGTGTTGCTCTGACTGGCTGATAAATAAAATGCTGATTGGCCAGTAGCTAGGCAGGAAGTATAGGTGGGATAAGCAGACAAGGAGAATTCTGGGAAGAGGAAGGCTGAGTCAGGAGTGGCCAGCCAGACACAGAGGAAGCAAGATGTGAAGGCAGAACTGAGAAAAGGTACCAAACCACGTGACTATATATAGATAAGAATTATGGGTTAATTTAAGTGTAAGAGCCGGTCAGTACAAAGGCTGAGCTAATGGCTGAGCAGTTATAATTAAATTAAGCCTCTGTGTGATTATTTTATAAAGGGCTGCAGGACTGTGGGGCCAGGAGGGACTGGAGAAACTTCTGACTACAGCCACATGCTGAATAGAAACTCTTAGTTCTACACAAGAGTCCCCAAAGATGCCCAAGATGAAATGTGAATGATCAAAAATATTTAAGGAGGAGAAGTTATTTATTTCAGTCAAGAACATGACTCTTACTGGAGAATATAATGCAATAACATGGAAAGGCAGGAAATAGACTGCGTTCATAGCAATCAAGGAAGATCAGTTAGTGTTACTAGATTCATAATTATTTTGTGAAAATCAAGGAAGGTTTTAAGGAATTCTACTCTGTAGCAGCAGCAATTCTTCTCACCCCACTCCTTTGAAAGCTACCGCGTGCATCACTGTGGGAAAATTGTTAGCTGTGCAAAACTGAATTTATTAGAGGTGGCAGTGAAGAACTTTACCTGGATTTCTCAGCATTAGTATCTAGAGAAAATGAAGCTACTGTTTTCATTCATGGAAAAACTGGGGTAGCCAGACTCCAAGGCTTGTTAAGTAATGAAATGGCCAGACTCTTCCTCAGAGAACTGATTCCCTGAGATGGAAGGGACTTGAGCATCCACGTCTGTACTTCACAGGTGATTAGGTCTAGTGAGAACAGTGAACGCTGTCAGAGCCACCAAGAGGAACGGACGTCAGATAGAAGGGACCATGACTTGGTGCTCCTGAGGATCGGGTGAACTCTCACACCTTGAGGCATTAGAGTTGGCTGTCTCGGTATGCACATGGCCCAACACTGTGAGGCCACTGCCATGCAAAGCAGAGAAGAGAAGAAATGACCCTTGTCCATGGGGAGCTCCTGATCTATGAGAAAGACAATTTCACCCCGTACAATAAAAGAATCATCATCTGAAGATGTTGTCCAGGAAATGTTGGCCTATGTTTGACAAACACCATCCTACTACAGACTACTCTACCACTTAGCCTCTTCTATGTCACCCTTCTCAGAGGAACTGTGTGTAAGATGATGTGATGGCTCATCTTACGTGTCCACTAGAACACAAGCTGCTGGTGCTGCTGTGGGAGCTTTTCTTGATCAGGTTGTTTGAAGTGGGAAGACTCACCTTCCATGTGGCAGAGCCTAGTGGTGGCAGCCCCCTAGGAGGACATGGAAATAGGAAGTTTAGCTTTTATTCTTGCTTGTGCTCACTCTCACCAGCAATGTAATCTAGCTTACTGCTGCTGCTTCCCTTCACCAATTTTAGCTTCTGGCTTTCACTGTAGCCTGAAGACCAGTGGTTCTCTTGGAATCTTCTACTCCTCCAGTGCCAGATTAGGATTGCGGAGATACTCAGCTTTGTGGACGGAACCACCACAGGATTCTCAGCCTCTCTAGCATGAGTCGGCCACTGTTTAACCACCTGGACCGTTTCATGTAAGCCAATAACCTCACGAATCCCCCTTGAAGATACTTGTTCATTCTATCAGTTCTGCTCTAGAGAGTCCTGACACCATTGCCCCAGTTATCTTTGCTGAGCAAGAATCTTGTCCATTCCTTCTTCTTCTGATGTCATGGGATGACATCACTGAGGGTTTTTTTGTTTTTCTTTTGTTTTGTTTGGTTTTTTGGTTTTTCGAGACAGGGTTTCTCTGTGTAGCTTTGCACCTTTCCTGGAACTCACTTGGTAGCCCAGGCTGGCCTCGAATTCACAGAGATCCGCCTGGCTCTGCCTCCTGAGTGCTGGAATTAAAGGTGTGTGCCGCCACCGCCTGGCATCACTGAGGTTTTTGGTGGCTTCTAGTCTTGTCTGGAAGTAGTGAAATGGCTTCATTCACATGCCCAGAATCTTGTCAGGGTTGGCTAGAAGGCTGGGCTGCCCTGGCCGCTCTCCCTCTCTGCACCCCCTTGTGGCATTTCCCCCTTTACATACAGTTTCTCTCTCAGGATCATTGGTTGAATGTGTAGCAGTGTACTTAGCTCTCCAAGACACCAACCCTGAAGCTTTCTGGATCTCTGAGGTCAAATGTAGAGCTGGTCATATATCTTTTGTACTGTTTTTCTATGCATGCAAGCAGCTTCACATTTTCCAGATTCAAGAGGAGGTCAGAGCTCCCTTTTTCAGGTCTTTTGGCCATAAATGTCTTCAAGGGTGTGTTCCCTCTAATTGGCAATGTTCTGCCTCTGCTTTATGTCACTTCATGCATCTATGAATTTTTTTTAATTCCTTCTTTAAGAACGAATGTGATAGGAAGGAAAAAGTGAAGCATCTCAGATGAAGAAACTGTTTTGAACGAACACACACACACACACACACACACACACACACACACACACACACACACACACACCGGCTCTGTCACATAACCTTGAGACTTTGTAGGATCCACTCTCATGTACCCCAGGTACAGTACCTGGCACGTAGAGGTGACCAGCCGACAGAAGTGACTAAGTGACCAGAGTTTGGTAGTGTATTTGTTGTTCTAAGAATGGATTTCTCACACTGAACCTCCCAGGAAAGGTGCCAGAGGAATCTTATTGCAAAACCAGCAGTTTATTGGGTTGACAAAGAGAACATTCAATTAAAGAGAGTTTCAGAACACAATGGAATCATCTCAGTTATGAAATGCGGACTTAAAAACAGTAATCCTTTAGAAATATCCTACAAGCGTTTGATGGCTGGTTGGCAGATGCAGCCTCTTTTGGCTCCGGCACAGACTGACTGAGGCCTTCTGTGGACACAGATGGGCAGAGACACCTGCAGAATCAGTGCCCTCAGTACTTTCTGCTCCAGGACAAAGTGCTGGATATACCTGCACAGATCCCTGGGCTTCAAGAAGCAGGCCACACACAGATCTTCTAAGGAATAAGGATGCCGTCCACCATGTGCTCATCCTAAGCACAGAAGATATGGAGGGTAAAGACAAGTCCTAAGTCCCAAGAGCCTCCTTAGGTCTAGATAAGAGCAATCTCTCTAGTCTTGGATCCCAGAGGAGTGCACGGTTAATATTTGAAGTAGACCAAGGTGACAAGAGACAGACAGCCTACACCCAGCCATGGAGCCCTCTGAGGAGATCATTGTTCTTGAGGTAGGCCAGTCACTTTTGGTCTCTTCATCTTCCACTGACTATATACAATAAGCTATCATTCAGATAAATGGCCCCCAGAGAATGCCATAGTCACTGACTTCTGAATGTCAATGATCTGATGTCATAAATGATCTTTAATCCCAGCAATGATCTGATGTCGATGATCCAAGCCTGCTGGTACTCACGTTCCCGTGAATTCTGGGTGGGTCCGGGGGTAGCCCTGCCTGGCAGTTTGCCCATAGTGATTGGGAATGCCTACTCCAAGATTATAAATCGCAGACTCTCTTCAGGTGTCTCCTCTCTGCCTCTCCTCACATACTCACTATAAAAAAGCAAGTTGTCATTTGGGCTGTCCTATGGGGAAAACTCATGGGGCTAGGAACAGAGGGTAACCTCCAGACCACATGGGGGGGGGAAGAGACCCTCCATTCAACAACGTTGAAGTTACATGAGAACAGTAACCTTACACAGTTATATGAGAAAGCCTAGCATCAGATCCTCTCCATTTGAACCTTCAGATGAGATCATAGGCCCCTTTAAATTTTCATTCCTGAGGGTGGCTGGCTTTCCATTCTCACCAGGCTCCTGGTTCCCTCACTTGCCTAGAAAGACCTCTGGGCATAAATGAAAACCAGTTAGGATGCTTTGGAATATCCCTGACTCTAAAATGCCCTTCCTCCAGATGCTGGCAGGCTGTGGGCAGAGCACTTTGCACAGATGTACGTTCGTTCTCTACTCACTAGGGAAATGGGTCTCGTGCAGCCTCATGGTGACACTTTCTGTTTTCTCTGGAAACAAACAAACAAACAAAAACAAACAAACCAGGTCAGGGACTTTGGCTGGCAGGCAGATGATTTAAATAAAAGATTTCTGTGGTGGGATTATTTTAATTGGCCAGTTTAACCTGTGCTTCATCTGTTTTCCCCAAGGTATTTTGAGGCACTTTGTGAAAGGGACCCTGTCAGCAGTTCCAGAACTTGACCTCAGGGAGGGAGGCATTGTGGCAGAAGCTGAGTTCAAGCCCATGCTTTGGATGGGGATTCCAGAGGCCTCCTTGGACTCTTCCTAGCATGTTGAGGCTCCTGTCTTTCCACACTAGACTCAGAGTGCGGAGAGAAAATTCACAGCATCTCTATGACTTTGAACTTTCTTGCCTAGCTTGAAGAAGCAGAAGCAGCGGAGAGAGCAATGGGGAGTTGGAGGAAGACCGACCAAGCGGAAATTCATACCCACATTATGAGTCCTGCTTGCAATGATAGTACCAGCCAGTGCTCACGTCCACCAAACCAAGGGAGGGGTTTGTCTGTGTTTTCTATCACTCACAACAATCCCACGCTCTATTTTCCTGCCATGGAAAGGATTTCATTCTGGGCTTAAGGTTGAGGAGTTTCTAACTTCAGTCAGCTCCGTGATACATCTTGAATAAGGGTTGGTTGACTTTTAGAATTCAGCTTCTTGCAGTGTTTCCTCTGGTCTGTCATGGATTAAAAGCCCTAGAATCGCTGAGTGACCGTACCATTCAGAGAGCTGTTTACTTCCTGGAGTTGGACTCACTTCTAAGTCATGTTTGTTAGTAAGCTTTCTTACTGAATGATATAAATTTTCATGCCGTCCCAAGTATAACGGTTATACTTAGATATAGGTTTTAATTGCCTCACTGGGAAAAAGCCAACATTATGAAATCAGTTTTTTTATTTACATTTTTACATTTTATTAGCCACAAAAGCATGTGCTAATATTTGCATATTCGAGTGCAAACTAGGGTCAAACGTATTAGTGATTTCTTCCATGGTGTCTTAGTCACTCTTCTATTGATGTGAAGAGACCATGACCAAAGCAACTCTTAAAAAAGAAAGCATTTAATTGGGGGCTTGCGTATAGTTTCAGAGGTCTAGTCCATTATCGTCTTGGCGGCAAACATGGTACTGGAAGGGTAGCTGAGAACTATATTCAGATCCACAGGCCAAGAGAGAGAAAGAGAGAAACACTGAACAGGATTTAGACTTTTTTTTTTTTTTTTGGTTTTTTGAGACAGGGTTTCTCTGTGTAGCTTTGCTCCTTTCCTGGAACTCACTTGGTAGCCCAGGCTGGCCTTGAACTCACAGAGATCCACCTGGCTCTGCCTCTCGACTGCTGGGATTAAAGGAGTGCACCACCACTGCCTTGGCAAGATTTAGGCTTTTAAAAACCTCAAAGCCAACCCCCAGTTCTGCACCTCCTCCAACAAGGCCACACCTCCTCCAACAAGCCCACACCTCCTCCAACAAGGCCACACTGCCTATCAAAAACTTCCCCTCCTTGGTGACTGAACATTCAAATACATAAGCCTATGAGGGCCATTCTTATTCAAACCACCACACATGGTTTCCTGACTACTTTTGCTAAACTCCTGGCCACTTGGGGACCCAGGGCTCACAAATCAAAAACTATTACAGATAGAGGTTTTGGTTCAGAAGGGCCTTCTTTTTTTTTTTTACAACCACGGAATACTATTCAGATGAAATACCATGCAGAGGGTCCAATGCATGATGCAAAAGTTGTCATAAAGCTAGAAGTGTGTTTGGACACAGAAGGGGAGTGGGGAGAGATGGGTGGAGAAGAGAAATAGAAGGAGGGAGGGTGTGGAGGAAGGAGTGGCAGCCAGGACAGTCACATAAGGGCGTTATCACAGAATCACAGGATATGCCAATGGGTGGACTGGATCTGCCCTTCACACTCGCCGCCTAATAATGAAGCCAATAATGAAACCCCCTTTAGGATCCTGTTGTGAGGATTAAATAAGATGAAAGATACAAGTGTCTTACGAATGAGCAAGCCTGATACACATATCAATTCCTATTCACCTTAGTCTAAGATCTTAGCCAAGGCCAAGTCCAAAGCCAACTTGCTAATTGCCTGAATTGGGGCCCGGGTTGGATGAAAACTCAATTTATCCTAATTCACCTCGGTCTGCTGTGTTGTGCCTTATCTTGACCATATTGAAGACTGCATTATAACATCTGGAAGGAAGACTGCATTATAACATCTGGAAGGAATCCATAATCACCATTTTGTTTCTCCTCCTCCCTTTTGTGAATGTGGTATTATTACTCTGTTCCATCTAAGATGAAGATCAATCAGCTCCAAGTGGCTTTAGAAACATGGATGTCCTGGCCCTGGAGCAGAGGCCCCACCCAGAGAGCTCTGTTCTGGAGCCAGACATGGAGGCACATAGTAGATTGACCAGAACACCCTGCAGGTAGAATCATTGGCCAGGGCCCTAACTCTGTAGCTAGATTGTAACTTTCAGCACTTAAGTAAGTGGTCCTTTCTACCTCTTTTCACTTTCCTCTTTAGTCTGCTCCGTGATGCTCAAATGGACAGTGTTAAGTCTCAAACCCTGGGACAAAAGGCGGAAGTGCCTATCTAACATATCAAAGGGAACCTAGCTGTCAGGCTTGCCCAATATCCCTCAGCCCCTACCTGTGACAGGATCCTCCTGGCTGGCATACCTACCCCCTACCTTGAACTTTCCAGCCCAGGGGGGCGGGGGTGGGGGGCAGGCTGCTCCTCCCTATATAATCGGACCATCTTGGTTACCAATCTCTTTCCTTTTGTACCTTTGCCCTCTTGGCTGCTGCACTCCGTCCCCCTCTCTCTCAGCTCCCCCTCTCCCTCCTCACCTGGCCCAGCTTAGTCTGGTCATGTCCACTCTGGACTCTCCCAGAGAGCCCTGTCTCTGCCTACGCTCTCTCTTTCATCCACAATAACCTTTCTCAGCCACCATACCTAGGAACACTCATGTTCCTTTTCTTTTTATTTACCTCCCTCCCCCCATTCAGACAGCAGGCAGCTTGCAACAGGCAGACAACTGCCACAGGCTGATTGTCCCACTCTCCCAATTGTATCTCATTTCAGTACTGGACCCACAACAACTAATATTCCCAGAGGAAGAGACACTGCGAAAGTAAGACCCAAAGGTGGAGAGAGAGCAGGGAAACAGCCCAGTATGTCTTTTTATTTATTTTTCTGTTCTTTTCTGGATTTATACATTGAACCTTCCTAGTAGATCATTTATCCAATGGGAAAAGTACCTCTCCTGCTAGCCACGGTACAACAAATATTTAATCAAAAAGTCACCTTTTAACAGTCACTACTAGGAATCACCTTGTAAATAAGAAATGACTTCCCAGAATATGAACAGTATAAAAAAAAATACAATGAGAAAGGAAATCACCATTGTGGGAGGATTTTAAGTGGCCCATTTAAAGCAAAGGCTTACTCAACTCTAGAAAATGTGATGACAGATATGATGTCGTGAAAAAAAAAACAGTTTCAGAATAAATTCATTTCCTTGCCTTCTTCCCTAGCACAGAACACACACACACACACATACACACACACACACACACACACACACACACACACAGCCAAAGACCTCCAAGGCCACTGAGTAATGGGTTATCCTGGAATGAATTAGTCTTGCCAGGTCTTAGTGTTTTCATCTGTTAAGTGGGGGCAATAATTCAAAGTGTTCTGTAAGAGCCCAGGAGAAAGACTGGGCTGGTTTAGAACCCTAAAGTTACAATTAAAGACTTACAAGTACTGAAAGGAGTCACAGAGAAGATTTTCTATGTAATGGAGCAATTTATGTGGAGCGAATACAACTGATAAGTGCTGGAGCCTAGAAGTGTGTCCCAGGCCTCAGCACCCTGTGCATTTCAAGGTCTCCACTGTATGTAAACACAGCACCTCTGTGACCTTGTGAATGTATCTCCAGTGGCTGCAGTGACAAAGGAAGGCCCCTTCTTCCCCAGTCCCACCCTCTTAGCAGAAATGAGTGACAGCAACACTTTCCAGAGTTAGCTAAAGGCTTAAGGAAGGCTTGAAGGGACTACGAAGTCAAGTGCAAAGAAGGGAACTGGGAAAAAATGACCTTGAACTGGGTAAGTACAGCGAGTTGTGTGGTGGTGGTGGGGATGTCTTGAACAAGCATTCCAGAGGACAAAGGACACACTAAATGTGCAATGGGTGTGACCCAAGCCAAGCAAAGAGGGGAGACGTTGGGGCGCTGAAAGCACAGTCCCGGGTGACTGAAAAGAGCATCAAGTGATCCCAGGGTTCTCCAGCTCCAGCTGGAAGGGCAGGATGCCCAAAGCACCAGGTATGTTCTAAGAGTGCCACTATGGGCTGGATGTTTACACTCCTCTGACACCCACATGACAAAACACCAATCCATTGTGACAGTATCAGGAAGTAGAAACTTTGGCCAGTCATGAATGGGATTCGAATCCTTATTCTGGAAACTTCAGCCGCTTGCCTCTCCTTCTCCACCACACAAAGACACTATGTGAAGACAATGTTTATAACCAGAATGCAGGTCCTGACAAGACACCAAGTCTTCCAGGGCTTATGTTAGACTTCTCAGTCTCTCAACTAGGGAGAAATAAATGTGTGTCATTTATCAGCCACCTAGTTGGCTGTTTTGTTATAGCACCCAGACTGGACGGAGACAGCTAACTGCATTTTGCACAAGTGCAGAGAAGACATTGAGAGGCAGCTCAATGGGAAAGAAGTCTCCTGGTGTTGGGTAGGCTGAACACTACACACAGCATGAACTGATGCTCCCTGCCGCTCATTCTGGAAGTTTCTTGTGAGCGTTTGTGCTCAGGCACGTCTCTCCGAAGAGAGCACTGTTGTCACCGATGGTGATGGTGATAGCTATTCTTGGTTGTCAGCTGGACAACATCTGGAATTAACTAAAAGCCAAGCAGATGGATACACTTACCTGTGAGGGATTTTTTTTCTTAAGTCATTTGAAGTGGGAAGACCAATGCTAAATCCAGATCTTTTGAGGTGGGAATAGCCACCTTAAATCTGAGTCATATGTTCTGGTGGCAGCCTGTATGAAGGACATGGAAGAAGGAAGTTCTTGTCCTTGGCATGCTTATTTTTGCTCTCACTCTGGCAAGATCACTCCTTCACTGGCTTTACAGCTCACTTCTTCAGCTTTTGTCCAGCTGAGACATCCACTTTTGAGGACTGAACAACTACTGTATTTTTGGGACTTTCCATTGGTAGACAGCCTTTGGTAGACTAGGTGGATCACAGCCCTAATAAATCTAATAAATAAATATACTCACATATATGTATATATAATATCATATATATGTGTTGTCTAGAGAAACATAATGCAGAATATATAATATCTATTATGTATGTTCTATTCCTCTAGGGGAGCTTACTGAGCTAGAGCATTATGTACACTTAGCACCCAAATTTCCTGAATAAATAAACTAATGAGCTAGGGAGAAAAGGAAGGAGTAAATGGAAGATTCTAGATAGCATGGCAGCCTATAACCTGAGATGGTGACAGCATTTGACTGACTTACTTCAACATGGACTGAGAAAATGTTACACCTTTCTAAGTGTATAATCCCTGTTTTACTTCCTACAGAGCATCTCACTGTGGTTATAAACCGTATTTATCTATTCCTGTAATTATGTTTAATAACTCTCATGTCTTACTGATACTGGAAACATTTTACCCATTACTTACATTATTAATTATTATATGTTGAGTTGCTTTCTGTTGCTGTGGATATCACTCTGTATCAATAAAGCGCTGATTGGCCGGTAGCCAAACAGGAAGTATAGGCGGGACTAACAGAGAGGAGAATTGAGGGAACAGGAAACAGAGGAGGGACGGCTGGAGCCGCGGCGAGAGGAAGGAAGATGTAAGGTACCGGTAAGCCACGAGCCACGTGGCAAAGTAGAGATTAATAGAAATGGGCTAAATATAAGAGTAAGAGCTAGACAATGATAGGCCTGAGCTAATGGCCAAGCAGTTTAAATAATGTAAGCGTCTGTGTGTTTATTTTATAAGTGGGCTCGGAGACTGGCGGGACTTGGGAGCTGGAGACTGGCGGGTGACAGAGATTTATCCTGACCGTGGGTCCGGCAGGAAAACTCTAGCTACAAATGGCGCCCAACGTGGGGCAGGAATTTCCACTTAAAACCTGAGAAAGCGTAAAAAGAAAATTGTAAAACGGAGCTAAAACAGCTTCCTAGTTGTCTCTCTCAAGTTAGCCGCAGCCTGCCGGTTTGAGCTACTTGTATGGCGGGTTCCTGGCGTGTGTGCTCGACCTACAGTATGGCGGGAATGAGGCGTCTGCAAGTGACACAT
>CABHPH010162944.1:0-36102 GCA_902168325.1 Peromyscus nudipes | reverse complement strand
GGGCCTGATCCAGTTGGGGGCTCCTCAGCTATTGGTTCACAGTTCATATGTTTCCACTAGTTTGGCTATTTGTTCCTGTGCTTTTTCCAATCATGGTCTCAACAATTCTCGCTCATACAATCCCTCCTCTTTCTCGCTGATTGGACTCCTGGAGCTCCACCTGGGGCCTGGCCTTGGGTCTCTGCATCTCTTTCCATCAGTCATTGGATGAGAGTTCTACCACAACAGTTAGGGTGTTTGGCCATCTGATCACCAGAGTAGGTCAGTTCGGGCTTTCTCTCGACCACTGCCAGTAGTCTATTGTGGAGGTATCTTTGTGGATTTCTGTGGACCTCTCTAGCACTTTGCTTCTTCCTATTCCCATGGAAACCCCACCAAATTATAGTTAAATTATATGCAACTTATGTTACTCTACTTCTTTGCCACTGTAAGAGATAGCTGAGATAATCAACTTGCAAAGAGACAGACTTATTTTGGCTCATAGTTTGGGGTTTTTAGTCCATGGTCCATTGGCTCTGTTGTTTAGACCTGTGATGAAGTAGTACATCACAGTGGGGTTGCATCACAGGGGAAACCACTCACTGCATTGCTAGGAAGTGACTGAAAGAGGAACAGACTGGAGTCCCCTAAGCCCCCTTCACAGACAGTGATCCCAAAGATGCAAAATACCTCTCAGTAGGCAATACCTTGTCATTTCTGCCACCTCCCATCCTGCCTAGCAAGCCTTTAACATATGACCTTTGGGAGTCATTCAAAATTAACACTATAGTACATTTCATTTATAGAGGTAAATCATATGTTACAAAATGTGAACTATACCAAGATCACCTTTTACACACCATACTAATTAGTGCTAACAATTTAGGACTAACTTTAAAAATACTGCTTATACTGCTTGCGCCGGGCGTTGGTGGCGCACGCCTTTAATCCCAGCACTCGGGAGGCAGAGGCAGGCGGATCTCTGTGAGTTCGAGGCCAGCCTGGGCTACCAAGTGAGTTCCAGGAAAGGCGCAAAGCTACACAGAGAAACCCTGTCTCAAAAAACCAAAAAAAAAAAAAAAAAAAAAAATACTGCTTGCTAGACAAAATTCCTAGAGGAGAAATTTGGGAACCTTGACTCTCCAAAGTCCAGTATGATACTACTGAATGCAAGAAGAATGGACACTTCATATATGTGGCAGTTTTTTCAGTAGAATTTATTATTTCTTTCATAAACACTTATTGGGCACCTTCTATTTTTCTGAGGCACTTGTGCTGGGGAACTGATAATGACTGCTTTCTCCATGAAAGATATTCTTTATTCTTTGGTGTTCAGAAACTGATGAAAAGGTGACCATCAAGAAGTGTATTGTTATCTATACCCTTCTATTCCTTTTCTATTAAGTGTTAAGGTGATATTTTCTGCTGCAAAAAGTTTGAATTGAAAGAAAACATAATTTAAAAGTTTGAGTGACAACCATCTCCTGTCAAAACATCTGGGCAGTGAGCAAAGCCTCTGTTTTTAGATCATGGTGACTTGTAGTACCGGGGTTCCAGGCAGCGTTTGAAACGCTAGTCATCCACAGAAGTCAGATGAGGACACAGCCAATGACAAGGTCAGAACTGAGGAAGACACCTGGGGTCAGACTGAGACATTTGATTTGAAGATGAAATTGGTCACGAAATAACGTGTGGGACTGTGGTGCTAAGGAAACGTGAGGAGGTCTGTGGACTTCACAGCTCAGAAGAAAATATCCTAAAGTAAAAATGAAAGAGAGGACATACGTTTGGTGACACATAGGCTGGAGCTGTCTGGGGTTTTCTTTTATTAGGTGCTGACCCTATGATCTATATGTGAGTCACAGGACTAGAAACCTGTGGTCTAAGGCTGCAATAACAGATTTAGTGTAGGATTTTTAATTTTATACCCCCTGAGTGATTCACCCTGCTCTGTGGAGTGCGGCTGAAGTTACCGACTTCCGATTTTCTGCTTTTGATGAATCATCAGAACATTCAAAATATTCCCTCTTCCACCCGCTTGTTCTCTTCTTTTCTTTCTTGCATAAGACCAGATCAGAGACAGGGAAGGAAATGAGAAGCAAAGGTGGTACGTAATTTGAAACTATTTAGAAGATGTTAATTGGGAAATGGGTCCGAGAATATAAAATGCATGTTGGATGACTATCACCCAGATAATTAAAGTGATTAGCTGTTTGCCTCTATACTATTTCTCGGGCCAGAGCATAAGCCAATTTTACCTTTTTACTCAGAAACAAAGACTTGAAAAAATTCAGTCTTACATCTAAAAATCAACTTAAAATGAAAAAAAAGGTTAAAAATGCGGTTTCTTTCCCAGCTAGTCTCTTACTCCACTCACATTTATTTTGCTCTCATTTTTGAAGACACAAGTGAAGTGCTTATAATCTTCTAGACCCACCATCCTTGCCGGTGTTTTCTGTTTTGGTTCAAGAGGAAAGCAGCTGTCAGCAAGCCTCAGCCCCCTCTGATAAGCTGTGTTGTGATCTATGCTAGAGAATCATCACCAGCCAAGACCCTGGGGAGCCTGTGTTTCCTGAGAAATGTGCTAATATAGGTTCCTCAGGATCTTGAAATGTGTGGAGATGTCTTAGTGGATAAAACATCAGATTATTGGACTATTCAACAATATTCTTATTAAAATGATCAACTATAAAATGGCTTATGTATATAAGATGACTTACAAATCTTCCTTAAGCCTTTATTTATTATGCAGATATAACACCAAAATGAATTTACAAAGTTAATGCTAACAAGATTTCCACTAGTGGCTCTCAACCTGTGGGTCACAACCCTGTGACAAACCCCTATCTCCAAAAAATATTTATGTTAAGATTCATGACAAGTAACCAAATTACAGTTAGGAAGTAGCAGTAAAAATAATTTTATGATTGGGAGACACCACAACATGAGGAACTGTATTAAAGGATCCCAATTGAGAACCACTGCTCTGAGGTCAACAAAATTAACCAACAGCATTAATTTGATGTGGTACATGAAGCTATGCTGAGAATCCCATTTGTTCTTTATGATGGGAATATCCAGAACTCGGGGGCACAGACCTTGGCTAAAGAGTGTTCTAGAGTAATGGCATTGACCACTTTGAAAAGGGGAGGTGATCTTAATAGACACCAGGTAGGATTTTAAAATCAAACAGCTTGACCTCTTCTCTGAAATTTCTGCACACACTGTGATTTTGGAAAAGTTAGTTTATTTTCTTTTATTACTGTCATTAGAGAAATGGAGCTATGAGAAAAATAATACTCATGTTCCAGGTACTGTTTTCAAATAAATTTAGAGTGTTTGGCACAGAGACATATCTGATAACTTTAGCTCTGTTTTTAGTCTCTAGTTAGTTTTAAAAACTATTCATTTCTAAAGAGATTTACAGTTTATCAGGATGCGTTAAAAATTTAAGTAGCTAAGAATTAATCTTAGAAGAGAAACCATATCTGATCTTCTCTTCTACACATTATAATTTCTTCATTTTTTTCCACGACTGCTTATCTTCCTTTCTTCTACATTTTTGTCTTTCTTAGTATTACTACACATCTAAATACAGCTCCATTTCAAGATTAGGATGCATGAATTGTGGACTAGCTGACTAGTCCAATTGATGTTTTGCTTCAACGATCACTCTCTTTTTATACAGTACTTCACTCACGTGATACTCAAATTCTGGTAGGGTAGTTAGATACATCCTACACAATGGCAGGGACTTGAGAAGTGGCTTAGCGAGGAATCCTCCCATAGTACAGCAGAGCTAAGAACTGTAGAGACAACCAGCAACAGAGGCGTCCATTGGCACAGCCATAGCTAAGCTCTTCAGCATTCCTGGCTAGGAGGTGTATCAATGCCCTGAAATGGTCTTTGTTGGGAGGATTACTATGTCCCATCAACCCTTGCAGATAGTCTTAAGGAAGAAAATGCTTACACCAGTGTGTGGTGATGTAGGATTCTCCTCACACTCTGGCCAGCAAGAAGGTTTTCTGTTGGCAAATAGGCGGTTCTCATTGGTTGCACAAGAAGCCGACTCAATAAGTGGGTTACCTCTGAGTTTGGAACTGTGAGGGAACTTCTTTTATACTGTAGATTCCTGGAGAGATAGAAGGGACCCGGAAACGAGGACACTTCATAAAGAAGACTGAGCTGCAGGGAGGGGGCGAGCCCAGGGAAGAGTCACAATGCCAGTAAAGGTGTGGTTTCTATGATCTGTAGTGAGGACAAACAGAGAGAGGTAAACAAATACACAGAGAATTAGCTGCTAGCTAATCAGCTTACTTCAAAAAATATTAAAACATTAAAGCTGGGCATGGTGGTGCACAGTGTAACCCCAGAACTTAGGAGGCTGGGCAAGAGGTTCCCCTACAAGTTCAGGGCCAGGGTGGGATATGTAGCGAATTCCAGACCAAATTAGACAGAGCAAATCTGTTAAAAACAAAACAAAACAAAACAAAAAAGCAATCATTTCCCGCTCTCTTCTTCCTCTAAGAGCGATCTAATTTTGTCTTTGTTGCAAAAAGTCAATCTGCTGATTGATTTCTCTTATGTATAAGTAAGCCAGCATGACAACAATTAGCCTAGTGCCTTGAGCTGGTCTGTGCCAATACGCTTTCAACTTCCTCAGAAAGATCTCATTCTTTGCAATGAGAGAGCGTTTGAGAACAAGACTGATGCTTATTAAAGCTGATTTTGCTACTTATGTTAATTATTGTTCATTCATTTGATTAATGTATTCACATATTTTTGATAATTAACACAATAAAATGTTTTGAATCTCAGCACTTTCCTGAGAGCTGGAAATAAAAAAATATAATTTTAAACACTGCTGCTGCTATGTGTATCCCCCCTTTTCCTCTGCATTATTCTGGCTCAGCATATGGTTTTGTTGATTTCCTAGTACTGACAAAAATAAACATGTGGACATGGCTTTCCTTTCAAATTGCATGTCCGTAATGTATTAAGTAATTAATAGTATTAATTAGCTCACTATAAAAATTAAGATGAATTTTTAGAAGCCACCCATTTGTTAAATTTGTCTTATTTAATTTTAATAAACATTTGTGATTCTATGCTATATACTGAACTCATTTTTAAAACATTCACTACAAAGTCTACCCATTTATTTGAGATTGTCAATCTTTTTGAAAAACACCATATGGGCTGGAGAGACGGCTCAGTGTTAAAAGCACTGCCTGATCTTCCAGAGGATCTGGGTTCAATTCCCAGCACTCACATGACAGCTCCCACTGTATGTAACTCCAGTTCCAGGAAATACAAAACCTTCACATAGACGGGCAGGCAAAATACAAATGCACATCAAATAAAAATAAATTATATCTATCTATGTATCTATCATCTATCCATCTATCTCTATTTATAAACTCAGGGTTAGGGTTGTAAATACCACAAATATCAGGTTCAATACCTGTTTGTCTAAGGGGAAATTCAGACAAATTTGTAATTTTTAAATAAAAACATCTGACTTTTAAATAAAAAAATCTGAACATTATATATATATGCATACTTCAGAAGCATTGCCTTTATTTACTTGTTTTGAATTGTGAACAGGCAGTATTTGTGACAGATAATATTATGTTGTGCTTTCTTCTATTTGAAATGTCAGTCAAAGAACCAAAAGGGCTCACTAAAAAAAAAAAATGTTGTTCACTTCCTTCCATGTACTGTCCATGTACTTCCTTCATAGTTGCTGGAATGAGTAATTTGTACTCTATGAACCAAAGACTCCTTGCAAATCTCTAGTCAGACTCTGTCCCACTTTACCGAAGGGGAATTTACCCCACAGTGTGAGACTTACTGAATGGAACTGAGAATGCATCTAGATTCAGTTTGACAATCTGGAAGAACAGTTTTGCTGACATTTGGACTCATTGATGAAATGATTGGAGAAGGAGAGAGAGAGCTAGAGCCAGAGGCAGAAGAAGGAGAGGGAGAGGGGAGAGGGAGGGAGAGAGGAGAGAGCACACAAGGAAGAGCCAGAAACTTTCTGAGCTTGTAGTTTCTGTCTCATTAAATCTCTGTGCAATTCTGACAAACACATCAGTGATATCGGACATTTTCCCACAATAAAGACTAGCCTCGTTTTATGACAGATGTTGTGACATAACCCATGTGCACTTACTGTACCATTAGCACTACCTAGATTGTATTCCTTACTCCTCTTTCTCTCTTTACTCACATGCCTCTTTCTTCTAAGCATGTGCTTTCTTCAACTCATTAAATAACCAAAACAAACAGACAAACAAAAGCAAATCTTTGGCTCTGTGACTTATGCTTTAGCCCCCAACCCTTTTCATATACTTCTTTTCAGGGTCAAGTATGTGGAATGTGTGTTCACTGTTATAATTAGTCCCACACATTGCGCTTTGACTGGGCTTTATTCCATCACACAATTAAAACCACTCTTGTTAGTGTCATCCCTACTTTCCTCATCAATAATTTTCTTAGTTTACTTCCTGGTGCATCTGACCATGCCCTCCTTCTGGAACCGCCCTTGATTCCTCAGTAGCAGGGGCAACACTCTCTTTGGGTTTTGTTCCCAATTCTCTGCTTGATCCTTCTTTAGTTGTCCTTAGCAAATTTAAATCTTCCTGATTCAGAAAAAATATTCATCACACTTTCAAAGACATAAAAGGAAGATGATTTGATGGTGGACAACCTTGGAAATATTACTACTTGACTAATACTTAATGATTCAGTGGAGATGACAGACACTCGTCCTTTACTTTGCTGTGATGAGAACGAGTACTTTATACTTTGTAAGTCCAGTATGTTTCTAAGAAAAATATATCAGGGTAATGCACACTGAAAAACATTTTGCCAAATACTTGGTTGATCCTGTATTCTTAAAAAAGATTAAGATCATGCCTGTATCCTTAACTGAGGAACTATGGATAGTTACCGGCTTCTAAGGGAGGCAGAACCAGTTTCATTTAAGGGTGTGTCCCCTGGTAGTTTGATCATGCTCCAATGTATGGACCATACTCAAGAGTTTAAGGGTAGCACAATTGGACTTGATGGGTTATTAAAAAAGAGAAAGAGGATAAGAAGTCGACAAGGTAGGGAGGTGGGGTGGATCTGGGAGGAGTGGGTTGTGAATATGATCAAATACATTGTGTGAGATTTTTAAAGAATTAATAAAACATTTTAAAAAGAAAAAAAGAGGGAAGAATTGAGAAGACTAATGTGACTTAACTTAATGCAGCATATTATTCTGAAATTGATCTTGAAAGAAAAAGGACCTTGGTGAAGAAACTAGTAGACACAAATGTCTAGAGGACAATTAATAATAATATACAACTTGGTTTCTTAGACTTGACAAATGTACTATAGTTATATGAGACTATAATGCCAAGGCAAACTGTCATAGGGTGAGGGGTGTAAGGGAGAATCTGTGAGTTCTTTGAAACTTTCTGTGAGTCTAAAATTAGTGAAAGACAGAGATTAACTTTTAAGTGTAAGAGTCTTAGGTCTCTGCATTTCTATTACATATTTATACATTCTGTTTTCATCTAGACAGTGAACCATAGGCTATATTCAACTCAAGGTTATTGGCAGCAGAAAACCCAGAGGGGTTAATTGGTGCCAAAGCACTCGGAGAAGGGTTTCAAAGGTCTGACCGTTTAAGGACAATTTATGCCCAGAGCCAGAAGCAGTGTGGCACCTTACTGCAGTCATCCAGAGCCAGGCAAAGTCAGAGTGATTATGAACAAGTCAGACTGGAAACAAATGTCAGAGAATGCATGCAATTGCTGGGAACATCCTTGGGATGTGTAGAGTAACACTTTAACTAGTAAGGCTGCCATTTAAGTTATTTGGACAGGCTAAAGTAGTCAGAAGGTGCTGGTAGTTAATCTATGGAAAGACATCCAGTGGCTACCAGGTTTCATATCGCTCTATAGTACTGTCATCTTCTAGATGAGCAAGCAGTTTGCACAGGGCTGCATACCAAAGAGAGCCACTGATTAAAGAGGTGCTGTTTTTAGCTTTTATTTATTAATTAACTTAAAAAATCTTCTCTGATTTGTGTAGAGGAAATTTTTTATCCCTCTTTAAGTGTTTAACCTTACAGATTTGGCTCAAACAGGGTCCAATCCACAAATCATTGCTATGTTCCAGGTCAGTGTACTTGATGTACTGCTGGCTAGGACTTCACTGAGCTGCTTCATTGTTCCATGAGAACTGCAGAAAAGCAGACATGGGCATCCGTTGGAAAGGAGCCTTTGCTATTTATACATAACCCACCTTCCTTCAGGCATTTCTGATCTCTTGCCATTGTTAAATCTGTCAGGGTAGGGTGACAATTCCTTTTTAGAAGTAGTTAATACTGGTCTAAGAGGAAAGCATAGCACTAACATCCTGTATTTACTGAAAATTTCCTTCACAATTTGATACTGTCCAATGACCAAGTTTATTTTCATACGGCTGGCTAGAGCCAGCGGCTTCCCTGTCCTTCATAAATGGCTTTTTTAAATTAAGAAATTAGGGTTTTCAAACATGTTTAGTCCATCAAAAGTATTTTTTCCGAGAGTTCTTAGTTCTTTTCAGGATTTAGCTAATTTAAGCACAGCCTAAACTTTATAGTGTTGGCCCGTGCAAACTTTCCCCTTCTCCTGGCCTTAAGAAACATTAATTATATATAACCCATTCTATTGCATATGTTTTAGGTCATTTGTTTATGTGAGTTTAAGATATAGTGCTGGTCACTGTACACAGGCCAATTTCAGAAAATAAAACAGAAAAAACAAAACAGTGTAGGCTACATTCCCGATGACAGGTCCCAATAGCAAGGACAGTTGTCCTTTAGATAAAGGAGAGCTCAGAGTCCATGGAGAGGAGTCATCAGAAACCTAACAGGAAAACAAGAAGAAAAAGAGGAGGGGGAATATGAGGAAGTGGAGGAGCAGGAAGAGGAAGATGAAAAACAGGAAGAGGGAAAGGAGAAGCAGAAGGAGGAGGAGAAGAAGAAGGAGGAGGAAGAGGAAGAGGAGGAAAAGGAGGAAGAGGAGGGGGAGGAGGGGAGGAGGAGAAGAAGAAGAAGAGAAAGAGGAAGAGGAAGAAGAAGAAGAAGAAGAAGAAGAAGAAGAAGAAGAAGAAGAACCCCTTAAACAGCGACTGAAAGGTGAAAGGTCTTGAAAACAGTGTGTGTTAGGATTAAATCAGTAGATTGACTATCACATGGTTGATGGCTTATCTCTGTGGGGGATTCATTTAAAAATTGTTATGAGGAGAATGAGAAAAGAGAAAAGAAGTGATCTTGCAACTTAAGTGTGCCTGTGGACAATGGTTCCTTCCTCGGTCACCAGGACAAACAACCATATTCTTGCTTGTCACTTGTGGTTTCTGACCCCAGAAAGTCAGGAACTTCGGATAAAGAGGCAACTAAAATCTTTTAAAATTTGTATGAAGTTCTTTTCAGTGGAGGAGAAGGTCCTTGGTCTTCTGAATGTGCTTTGCACAGGTGCAGTGAAGTTGTTCACTGAGCCAGTAAATTATGAGGGGAGGTTAACTGTGTGGTATTTCTGTTATTGAAGAGATATCTCAACCCATAAAACTTATTTTTCACAGGAAATGGTAAAAATATAAACACTGGGTGATGAGAAAGGAATGCATGCAGATACTTGACACTTGAGTCATTAAAGAGGCTATAAAGCTAATTGTTTTTCCACTTTCACCTTTGTCCTGGATTTCTCAGTTTTGGTGATGGATCAGTGCATAAAAAAGTATTTGATGCTGAAAGTGTAAAATCCAATTTGAAGTCCCACAGCTTCAGAATGGTTATTCTAACTGCATAGATGTTAATTTTACTGCATGAAATTTATTTAAAACTTCATTATAATACAATTTTAATAAATTCAAAAAAATCAAAGGATATAAAGTTATAAAAACCAAGAAGCATCTGATTTGTGTTTAGGCTTTGCATGAAAGCTCATCTTTCCATTGGACTTTACAAATAAAAACTGGTTTTTCTGGGGCTGGAGAGATGCGATGCCTCATTCTCGTTCAGAACCCTGGCTGCCAGAAGACCTTGGCTAGATTTCCAGAACCCAACCCAGGCTTACACCTGTCTGTAACTCCAGAATTTGATGCTCTCTTTTGGCCTCTGTGGGCACTACATGTGTAGACATACATGCAGGGAATACACCCACACAAATCAAAGAAAAACAAAACAAAACTGACTCTTCTTAGGTTTGCTGCCTAAAGTATAGCTTTCTCCAACCATCCAGGAATGCAGAATTGCATTTGATGCTTGATGCTTATATAATTTTTGACAAATTAAGAAGTGTTTATTTTATACAAGTTTTCTTCTAGTTCTTCCTTCCTACTTGCCTTCTTTCCTCCCAGTCTCTCTTCCTTCTTTCTTCTCTTCTTCCCTCCTTTCCTCCCTCTCTCCCCTCTCCCTGCCTCCTTTCTTCTGACTATATCCCCCTATACCTCCTGTCCATCTTTTCTTTCTTTCCATTCCAGAGACTGAACTCACTACTTGATTCATATCAGGCAAATGCTCTACCACTGCACTACATTCCCAGCCAGCCTTTCCCATTATACTTTTTGCTTTGGGACAGGGTTTTGCTAGGTTACCCAGGCTCACTTTGAACTTTCTTTGTAGCCAAGCAGGCCTTGAACTTATGCCTTTGAAAGTTGATAGATAAGCTATTATGCCACCGTTCCAAATCGATTAATTCAGTATAGAGTCTATGATGACAGCCCAGTTAGGTGGTAGAATTCCAAGAGTGTTAGTAAGAGCCTACACAAGACACTTTGAACTAACTTTTAACAGAATCTACTCAACCTATTATGAAGAGAAATTTATGTTGGATGAAGATGTTTATAGGTTCTAGATCTCTGATACTTTACATACATTTTACCAAATACTCAAGTTGAATATTTGAGAATTCTTAGTAAAAAATTTTTATGCCAAGATAAATATATTAAGTAAAAAAAATTGAAAAAATATAACCACTTAAAATCTAAGTGGATATATTTTTCAAAGATTAAAAATGACTTTAGTAAAGTCTTAGCAGGTGCTCAGGGGAAGGTATGGAGAACACTCTGGGTGTTGAGTGATCTGAAATTTAGCCAAACTATTTCAGGTTTAATGCAATCAAATCTTGGCACAGTCTTTGGATAAAGATGAGAACTATTAATAAACACGAAATTAGGAACATTTAAACTACCCTGGAGTGAGCCACAGTTGTTTTATTTAAAGGAAACCTTTGTTTCTTTCCTTTATCTGTTGCTGAAGGAGTACCAGAAGGCACCCAGGGGTGTTTACCCAGGCTTCCAGAGAAGGAAGAAAACAACTGTAAAGAAAGTGGGAGATAAGGAATGCCTGATTGGCTATGCCCAAGACTACTGGGAAAATGTATTTTTTATGCCGCCAAGCATTTGTTGAAGTTCAATTAAACAGTGTCATAAAAGTTTTTTTCTTGGAAGTAGTTGGCATTCGCATCTTACAAGAATTAAAATGAGGTCCCATTGCATACTTCCATTCCTAGTGCATTTTTTCCTTTGTAGTGTTTATTGCCCCTTATTAAATATTTATTTGTGTGTGATTTTTCCAAAGTCCTATGTTCCCTGATTGAAACACCTAGTCTCTGGTGTTTTACTTTTTATCCCCCCTAAGAATCAGCAGGATGGCTAGCACCTTGGAATTTACAGCGAAGGGTCACTGGATCCATGAACCATGCTAATATAGGGTGAACTTCAAAGAGAATATTTGATTAGGAAAGACTAATCAAAGATTTTGTGGTAGTGAATGAAGAGTGAAACAAACAGAGGCTCTTTATTCTTAGCCTGCAAGGGCAACGACTACCCTTGTGCTTGTCAACGTGGAGGCAGGCAGTCGACCTGGACAGCTTTCTTTTGCAAACACCACACAGGTATGCTTTGAATGCAGCCGACACAGTGTGAAGCTATAAGGTAGCTTAGAAGTAAGTCATTGTGTAGAGTTGGTGTGAGGAGTAGATCTTGAATTTGGTGAGGGGGGGCAATAATGATGCAAGCTGGCAGTCATTGGCCAAGACCTGACCCTTCTATGCCAATTACTGAAGAGGTTGTGTGGTTTGGTTTCTCTGGTTGGTCAGATTTTTGTTGACAGATAGAATCTGGCCATTCTCATTTACATATTTAGAGAGTTTAATTGAGTATTCCTCTAATACGTGAGGGATTGACGACATCATTTGCTGTTTCACCCCCAAATTTGATTTCTTGGACCAGATATACATCATGTTTAATACAGCATGGGATGAAGAAGAATTCTGTCTGGTGTAGCAGCTTCTAGCTACATGTACTCAATGAGCATATGAAATGCGACTAGGCTGAACTGAAACATTGTAACTGTAAAATATTTATGAAATATCTGAGATTTTGTATGGATAAAAGAATATAAAATATCACTTTATCTATTTCTCCTGGGCAGTGGTGACCTAGGGTGGCTTCTGGTTTCCTCCCCATTATAATAAGGCAAGCACCTACTAATTCTTTTTTCTATTTTCATTGTCCTAATTTGATAAGGCTAGAGACAAACTCACACATTATTTATTCTTCAAAATATATTTTGAGCTTGGTGTATGCAGACCACAAGATAAGTTTGTTTACGTTTAAACAGTTCCCAACTACTGCCTTCCAAATTTGGGGAGACAGAAAACAGAAAACTCAATGGTGATTTGTTTAACAATTTCATATATAAGTACATATGTATATTTAGGAATATATATTTACACTTAAGACAATATGTATAAAATTACTCATAAATCCTAAGTCTCACAATTATTAATCAATACTGTTAAAGTTAATTCTCTGAAAAAATATAAGCATGTCTGAAAACTCATCTCAGGATGATATTTTTATACATTTTAAGTCATCAAGACCAGTGTTGATGTGATTTTTTTTTCTCCAAAATTACAAGCTGTGTGACCTTGATAAAAACTGAACCCTATGGGAGTCACTGTCTCCTCTTCGTAAACTGGGTTGGTCTCAGGAGATTGCTCTGAGGCTCAAACAAGTTAATATGTGTGAAAAACCAATATAAAAATGAAGGATAATTATGGTTATTATTAGAAACAGTTATGGCCATTAGGTTATAATGAGGGTACTGGGAAAAAGAGCAGTTTGGGGACTCACAAAATAATTTTTAGCTGGTATAGTCTCTAACAGGAAAATAAAGAAGTGTCAAAATAGGAAACATAATATACAACAGTAAGATCTAACCTTTCATGTGTTCCTAAATCATTGTTAAAAATGGTTCGGGACTGAAGTACATGAACTGATTGCAGGGATCAACTGCTTCTGGGCTGCATTTCTGATAAACTATATGGCTGTAGGCTTTGTTTTTCATATGGATTAAAACATAGAAAGAAACCAATGCTCTTTGCTAATTCTTGTAGGCTTCTGCTACACCTTGCCATATAAACACCCATGGTTAGCTAACTGGATTAAATGAGGAAGGAGCAAATGGATAGTTCAGGGCTAGTCCAGGCCTAAAGGATGGCACAGCCTCCTTTAGCCCTCCAAAGTCTAGTGTGGCAGCCTGGCAATAAATGTGTGGCTATTGAACACTTACTACTTGGCTAATCTGAATTGTAGTAGTAAGTGTAGTGTGAAATATACTACAGGTTTTGAATACTTAGCATAAAAAATAAAAAATATTTCATTAAATTTTTATGTTTATCACTAGTATGAATAATATCTTGTATATATTGAGTTAGAATATTTTAATCAAATAATTTCATTCTTATGTATACTTTCTCTAATGTGGCTAGTTGAAAACTTAAAATGAACACATATACCCTGTGCTCATGGCTTCCAGTTACTTGTTTATTTTTAACTCTTTTTTATTGTTTGGGAATTTCATTTGTGTATGTAATGAAATATGATCATATCCATCTCTTGTTTTCCCCTTTCAACTCCCCAAGGGATCTCCCACTACATGTCCACTACCCAACTTTCTTCTTTTGTTAAAATAACCCACTAAGTCTATTCAGTGTGGTTCATATGTGCATGGGTGTGGGACCATCTACCGGAGCATGGGCGACTTTTCAATGTGTCCGTGAAGAATAATTATCTGTCCCCTGTAGCTGTCAACTGTCAACAGCTCCTCAGTTAGGCATGAGACCTAGAGTGTCTCCACCCAATCCATGCTGGAAGTTTCATTGGCTTGATCTTGTGCAGGTCTTGTGTAGGTAGCCTAGTAGCTGTGAATTCATGGGTGTGATACCCATGCTATGTCTGGAAGACAGCATTTCACATCATCCCTCTTCATTTCCCACTCTTCCCATCTCTTCCTCTGTGTTCCCTGTTGGTTCTCATTTGATGTCTATGAGATAGAACTCACTGACACCTTTCATAGGGTGTACTGATAATTCTCATCCTTGCATGGTTGTATTTGGCTCTACTTCCTCTCCTCACCCCACATATATACCTTTCCGACTCCTTTTTCTGATCCCAATCAAATATTCAAGTTGGTTACCTAGAAAATAAGACCCTAATCACTCTTTCCCCCTATTCTCATAGGTTTCCCTCATCCTTTCCCTATTCTCTTTGTTGAAGATAAGACAAGCTTTTGGCTGAGACAACTTGGAGGAGTGTCTTAAAAATTCCTTTGGAACACAATAGAAACCATAAGGTAATTTCTCCTTGCTAGTCAGTGGCGTCAGTTTACTTCGAGGTGATCTGTCTCTGCCCATATTTGCACTAAACGTGATTTATCAGCACTTCTAGTGACTAATTTTCTTTTCCACTATACAGCTCCACTTAAGTACTTCATCTGTTCACATATCTGTACCAAGAAGGAAGTCTCATGCCAGAACCAGATTAAAAAACCCCTTTCTTCCCCTGTGTGCCCTCACCCTTACTAGGAAAAAGCAATAAAGTCACAAAGGAACAAGGATTTATGGGATCATGTTTAAAGGTTAACTGAAAGAAGGGAGTTGCACAGAATGATTTAGAATTGCTTAAAGTAAAATCCTGGATTTATAGGTTTTGTGCATACAATGTGCCAGGAATGATGGTAGTCACTGGTAACAAGAGACAAAAATTCCTTCCACCATTCAATCTATATCCTGATGGGAGCATACACGCCATGAGTGACATGTTGAAGTACAATTTTCAAGAAGGCCATGTAATGATGCTTATGCAAATATCAACCGGGCTCATGTCAAATTGTGTCCAACTCCTTAGTTGACAAGTAAATAGCAAGATGTTAAAATGTGTTTGGAGATCATTCAAGCTCAGTAAATGCAGCAGGAAATCTTAAAGAGCAACTGCAGTCCATGTGAGGCAAGCATTGCACAACAGACAAGAGCCAGGAGTCTACACTCCTCACTGTGTTCCAGAAATTGGTCTGTTGGTTGGTGATCACCTTTCTGACTGTATTGGGGCCTCTTCCCTGGCCTTCTGTTACGCCTGCTGTTAAGGGGAATATATATTGTACAATCCAAGATAGACCAAGGGTGTTCCAGACTGTGCTTTTCACTGGCTTAAGCCTGATAATTTCCACTTCTTTTCATTGAGCTGGTAGCACTTAACATTTTCCAGGAAAAGGAAGGTGTTCTGTTTTACTGTGTTTGGGGAATCTAAGAAAAATATAACCAGTCAATCCTAACGTCCTCTTTTGTCTACTTAGACTTGATTAGTTCTTCAAAGCCCATCTTCTGTGGCAGCTCCTTTATGGTCCTCCCTTCCTTCCTTCTCTTCCTTTCTAACAGCAGAAATTCTTTATTAAGCATCAGATCAGGACTCTAGCTAGTGTTTAAGGGGAGCTGGCCTAACTAGAAGTTTCCACACTTTGTGAAAGTGAGCTCTAACATGTGTGTGCTATTACAGATACCTTCATCCACAGGTGGCTCCAGGTGTCCACCTCAAGTTGCGTCTTCTGATCAATGAAGCCAGGTTATAGAAGCAGGGAGACACCGCAGTTTGTAATTATCTTTAAATCATGTTCTTTGGGCAGTTAGGCCACTTCACAAAGACAGACAAGCACAATTCCTCTTACAGGAAAACTAGAAAACTTACTCTCTGAGCAGCCAGTGACCAAGGCCATTTTTTTTTCAAGGCAGTTGACCAACATTTGCTTCTTCTGATAAGAGAAAGGTTTTTTTTTTTTTTTAAAAAAAATAGAAAATAGATTTTTTTCATGCAAATATATTCTGATACATGGTGCTTTTTCAAGAATCAATTTTTATTAATTTCTTCATAGAATATATTTTAGTTATGTTTCCCCCCTCCCCAGCTCTTCACAAGTCCTCTGCATCCCCCTCTGTACTCACCCAACTTCATGTTCTCTCTTTTTCAAGAAACAAAGCAAAACAAAAAGCAACCTGCAAAATCAAAAATAAAAACAAGCAAACAACAACAAAAAAAAACACAAAAAAAAAAAAACCTTCAAAAAATGAAGGAATTAAAAAAAAAAAAAAAAAAAGCCCATAAAGGAACCATGGAGTTCATTTGCATTTTGTGCTGGCCAAGTACACCTAGACTTATGACCTGCTCAGAGTGTGGTTGGTATACCCAGTGACACTCTAGTGTAGAAAACCGCTTTTCCCTTTGCCAGTTGGTATCAGTTGCATACAGCTTCTTCATTAGGGGTGGGACCCTGTGAGCCATCACGGAAATAAATGGGAGATTTCTCAAGATATACCTTAAGATCAAATTATACCGCTCTTAGACATATACCCACAAGGATTCCACATTCTAGTACAGAGACATTTGCTCATCCCTCTTCATTGCTGCCCTATTCATAATAGCCAGGAATTGGAAACAGTTTAGATGTCCATCAACTGATGAACAACAAAAAAAAAAATGATGTTGTGAACAAGTGTCCTTTTCATGGTCTGTTTAGGTCCTTTAAAGATTGTTTAAAATTACTCCCATGTGGAGAGCTGAAGTGTTGAAAAGACTGTGACGTGTCATGTCAAGAGAATTCATGCATTAAAAAAAGCTTTATTCAGTCATGAGTTACAGTACTTTTTGCCATGAGTTCAGTGTTAGCAAATTCAAGACAAAAGAGGATCTTCAAACAGAAGTACATAAAGAACACAGTTACGAACGGGTCTGTTGACAAAGATGCTGTGACCCGAGGCTTTGAAGGACTCTAATCTGACATTTCCTTTGGAGCAGTGGCCCAGTGTTTGCTAATTCCATGTTTGTGATACTGTGAGTAATAAGAAGTGACTGCTGTTTTTTATACTTTCAGGGCCTCGGGAGTGTTCAATCTCCACATGTATGTTTAGTGGAATGGTCAGTGTTATCAAGGTAATGAAAGGCTGGAGCACAGTACATACACTTTATAGAACATAGGGATACCATATGCTAGACCTAAGTCTTGCGGTTGTATCTACCGGTTGGTCAGGACAGTTGCCACATGTGGGGAAGCTTAAATACAGCAAAGACACAGGTGGAAAGGTAGGTGTGACTGAAACAAATGGGCGAGCTTCTTGGCTGGGCTCTGCCACTGTCGCAACATGTCATTTGGGCAAAGTCATTTTATCTCCCTAGATCTCAGTCATATTGAATGCAAAGTGAAGCAAGTCTACTACTTTAATGTTTAAGGGCCAGTGAACTGAGAATGTGAAGAGAGCTCTGGCATTTCCTGGGATGGAACCAGAGCTTAAGCCCCACACCATCTGCTCCTCACGAGGCTCAAATGCACAAATACAAACAACCATGGGAGTTTCCAGATCCAGTTCTGCTGTCAACTGATTGCACTTTGTTTAGACAAACCCATGAACAGTTCTACAGGCTTTTGCTCTCTGATCAAGACCTCTGACCCTGGAAAGGCCACTTCCACAGACCCCCTTGGACTGAATGATGCCTTGAATAACTTCCATCTTAAAGTTGACATTTTAGGTCAAATAAAATATTTTCAAAGCCCCACATGTATTCCCAAAACAGCAATAAATCACTCAGAAAGTTATGTGCTCATTTGCACATGGCTTCAAATTACTGATTTAGCCAGCTGAGGGCACGCATTATGGTTTTTTAGCATATGATTTTTTATTTCTGGTGTTCTGATCATCCAGTAATTAGTGGATACAGATGAAATTACATGCTGCTGCCACTGCCTCAGATGGTCAGGTTTTCAGCATGCCAACTCCCAGCTCCTCTGGAGTTGACATAAATATTATGGAAGCAAAAAATTATAGTCATTTGCAGGGAAATCATGTGTTTAATTGCCAAGTGAAGCAGAGGAAAAATAGCAGAAGCACACATCATGTATCAGTTAATGTGAGCGCATTATTGTATGTTGCAAAAGGGTCTAAGAGGACTTTTCAATCGCAAAATGAAAACAAAACTATTCTAAAAAATGCCATCTGTGAAGCCTCCAGATATGTCTGACTGGCTCATTTCCTTTCAAAAATAGTCCCTGCATTCCAAAAGACATTAATAATGAATGGAAATTACCACAGAACAAAAATGGACTCTGGCTGATGGAGTGGGGCTTAATGTAAGGGGTTGCCATTGCAATAAACAGGAAGAGCATCTCACAGAGCCTCTTTCTGCCAATGTTCCAATGCTTGCTGCAGATGGCACTTTAACACAACATAAAACAGCTCACGCATGTGGGAGGCTAGTTCTGGCCATTTAAGCTAGCTTCAGAACTTATTTCTAAATAAATATTACTTACAAGAAAATTTTGCCGAACTTCCCTTCCTGCATTTTTGCTAGATTTTTTTTTTTTAAAAAATCATGAGACAGGTAATTAATAGAACTCGGTCAGCTTGTCTGTCTTTGTTTTTGGAGGCCCCAAATCTCTTAAACAGGGACTTCCTGTGTATTTCTGTATTGAGTAGACAGCTAATCACTATAGAAACATAACATCCCACGATTTCTTCCTCCTTTTAAATTATATATAAAACTGGAGACATCATCTGCTACTCCAAGAGTAAAGATAAACATCTCCTGAGTTCAATGTAAGACGTTGTCCAGTGATCGGCATACTGTAGTAGTCAAGGTCAGGTATTCTGGAGTCAGATTTTCAGGTTCGATTCCTTGACTGTCACTTACCAATATTTGATATGGACAAACTTTAGCACCCCCCCACACACACCCATACTCACTGCCTCCACTCCCACCTTGAACTTGACTTTTATGAAACAGAGATGCTACTCATATCTACCTCATATGTGGCTAGGAGAATTAGATGAGAAGATGTTCATGAAGTGTAGACGAATTTCTAAGTGGTCTTATTAAATAAAAAAACCACAGAGCCAGAAATAGGGGTGAGTATCTGACAGAGATCAGAGGAATCTGAACAGCCAACAGCTAACCTTACCTCACCACACCGCAGCTTCCAAAGTGTGTTACTTCCTGTCTACCTGCGCCTTTATTGCCTTGCTGTTCTGCCCTCTCATTGGCTCTTAGCCCAGTTACCTCACTTCCTTGTCACTGCCTGTCTGTACAGACCTCCAGGTCTCTATGGTTGGTACTGGGATTAAAGGCATGTGTCGCAATGCTTGGCTCTGTTCCCTACTATGGCCTGAACACACAGAGATCCAGACAGATTAAGGGCATGTGCTGACGTTGCATGACTTCTGTTTTTACTAATAATGACTGACCTTTATCCTCTGATCCTCAGATAAATTTTATTGGGGGACACAGATAAATTATCACCACAATGAAGCAGTTGGTGAAAAACCCAACAAGTAGTAAGCACTCCCTGCTCCATAATTACAATCATGCAAACACCAGCACTCAGCACCATTACACAATGATCCTTATTCTCTGTGATGTAACAACTGACATGTTATGGGGCCTACTATTATATTATTACAATGCTTTCTTTGGGCTTATGGAAGTTTGAAAAAAAAAAAAAACCAAAAATGTATGGAAGTGCAAATCAGGCCAGAAAGAGTTAGTTCTATTATCATTTGGAGAACATATTTTGTTATAAGTGAGTTCGTGGTGTCTAAAAAGACAACTAGAAGTTCAATATATGGTTCTTTCAACTTAAAAGATGGAATCTATTTTTATGATCATGAATGTGAAAGAGCCTAAATTTTTATTGTTACTATCAAATATTCAAGGACCCTTCAGATCCTTGGATGTGTCTTAGCATCTACCACATATGCAGAGGGCTCAAGGGGCAGGACTGAATTTGTTCTGACTCTGGCCTTCACTCCAGTCTTTCACACACCATCTATCATGGATGGCAGCAGAAAGGCAGATCACCAAATGTGTAACCCGACCCCCTGGGAAGTCTGTATGGACTTTCTGATTCTGACTCTTCTCATGTTCAGCAGTGACTTTTTTCTTCCTTCCCATTTCCTGACTTCTCATCTCAGCCTTGACACTGCTGAAATGAGACACGATGTGTTTCCTATTGTCTCTAGAGTTTTTAATCTACTCTATCACCTTATTTCCCCTTTGAGCCCCACAATCTTACTCTGCTACAGAAGTCCAACTATACTTCTTCTCCTGAGAAATAAATAAAGTTATGTATCATCTAGTCTCCTATTAAGAGAGGCCTCAGTGTTTTGCCAGAATTAAAATCTTAACAGTTCTGAATTACAGTGCTGTGGTTTGTAAGGGGTAGGACAGAAACATTTCATTGCAAACCGGGAGCTTTAGGTTCACAGAGATCTGGGGACACCATACCATTAAATCCTGATATTTACCTTACATTAACAACAGGACAAGTTGATTAGATCACAGTAGACAACCAGTGGTTCTATATTCCAGGCAGTTTTAATAGATTGCATTTAATGTTCTAATATTTTGAAGCATATGAAAAATCACTTTTGATTTTCCTCATACTCTTCTTGAGTTCTATGGCCTTTGATGTTTTGGGGCTAGCTTTTATTTGCTCAAAGGCATTATCCAGGGCTCTTTTCTTGTCCAGTCCATCTATCATGATGTGAAAACCAAAAGAAATTCAGGACAAATGGCTAAATGTGGTGCCTATTACCGTACCAAAGTGATCCCACTCTCTACCATAAACCTCTCCAGCTCATGGGCTTCCCTTCCCCCTATATCACCCTGTCACTTTGGTCATACACCCTCTTGGTGCTCCTGGGTCTCTCTTGGTTTTCTAGGCACCCCCCCAATGGCTTTCCTTCCCCTTTCCTCTCTCTCCCTTCCTCCTCTTTCTTTCTTTTTCTCTTTTTAAAGATTTATTTATTTATTATGTATACAGTGTTCTGCCTGCATGCATTCCTTCAGGCCAGAAGAGGGAGCCAGATCTCATTACAGAAGGTTGTGAGCCATCATGTGGTTGTTGGGAATTGAACTTGGGACCTCTGGAAGAACAGTCAGTGCTCTTAACCTCTGAGCCATCTCTCCAGTCCCTCCCCCTCTTTCTTGCTCCCTGATCCCGCTCATGGCCTGTTCCATTGTGCTGGCCATGTTCAATGTACTACTTTCTCTCCCTGCTCTAAACTCTTCCAGATGCCTCTGGCTGTAGTCCCCCTCACATCTACAATAAAAACCTTCCCCTCCACCATACCTTGGAGTAGTCCTGCCCTCACTTTATACCTTGCCAAGCCCCCTACTTTATACATCAGATGCTGAAAACCGGGAGGGGCCTATATGAGCTCCCGTCCAAGGGGCTTGGCCTCTCTGAACCAAGCTGCTGATTTGACTCTCCTAAGGTGTGTATGGATCATTTGTTTCTGCTGGCTTTGGCCATCTACCATATTTGCCTCCAGACTCTAGAGTCTGACTCTTCAGCTGCTTCTTTTCTCTGCCTGTTATGCATCTCCACTGTGACTTGGGGCATCTCTTGATCTCTCTGGCTCCTGGAGCCTGGTATGCGCTCCTGGGCACCCATCACATGGAAAGGCTCTGTCTGTCCCTCTAACTGCTAGCTCCTTGCCTACTGGGTTAGGGTCCTCTCAGTCTCACTGGCTCCTGGAGCCTGCTACACCCTATTGAGAGCCCTAGAGGGCATAGCAGGCTCCAGGAACCACAGAAAGGGAGAGATTTCCTGAGCCTTAAATCACTTCCTTAGATCTTTACAATTTGCATTTACATACCTTAAATTACCTTAAATTACTTTCTTAGAACTTCACAACTTACATAAACTTCAAACTGTTTTTTTATTAAAAATTTTTATTTATTTTACATACCAACCACAGTTTCTGTTCCCTCCCCCAACCTCCTGTTTACCTCCTCCCTATTCACTCCTCCTCCCTTCAGAACAGGGCAGGCCTCACATGGAAGCCAACAAAGCATGTCATATCATGTTGAGGCATGAGCAAGCTCCTTCCCCTGCATCAAGGCTGGGCGAGGCATCTCGCCATAGGGAATAGGTTCCAAAAAGCCAGCTCATGAGCCAGTGACAGATCCTGGTCCCACTGCTAGGGACCCCACAAACAGACCAAGCTACACAACTGTCACCCACACTCAGAGGGACAATCCCATGCAGGCTCCCTAGCTGTCAGTCCAGAGTCCCTGAGCTCCCACTAGCTCAGGTCAGCTGTCTCTGTCAAGTGCAGAATATATTCCTACAAGTTGTTGATTAAAGACAGCCCCAGAGACCAGAAAAAATGACACAAGATGGCACCCAGGGTATGCAAAAAAAAAAAAAAAAAAATCCATGATATCAGCAAGAACTTAACTTTTTCTTTCTTTTTTTTTTTTTTTGGTTTTTCGAGACAGGGTTTCTCTGTGTAGCTTTGCGCCTTTCCTGGAGCTCACTTGGTAGCCCAGGCTGGCCTCGAACTCACAGAGATCCGCCTGGCTCTGCCTCGCGAGTGCTGGGATTAAAGGCGTGTGCCACCAACGCCCGGCTTTTTTTTTTTTTTTTTTTTTAATTTTCCGGAGCTGAGGATCGAACCCAGGGCCTTGTGCTTGCTAGGCAAGCGCTCTACCACTGAGCTAAATCCCCAATCCCTTAACTTTTTCTATCTGAGGGGTGGGAAAGGAGCACACATGTTCTGATGGTAACTTTCTTTATTACCGCATCTTGAAATCTCTTCTTCTTCTTTGTCTTTACACAGTTATATATTCCCAACAGAGAGGTCCAGACAATATGAGTTACATTTGAGGGCAACATGACATTTCTTGAGTAAATGATAAGAAGCAGCACCATTCTAATAACATACATGAAGAAAACCTGTCAGCTTTCTGGTTAGTGGGGCAGCTGTGGCTGAGAAGGAGGATTCAGCTATTTTGCTGTCTTTGCTAAGGAGATAGCCCATAAAGGGGGTTAGAAAGTTAAACTATTGGAAAGCCTAGAAAATAGAGAAATTGTGCATTGTATTCTGTATTTCTAAGTGTGATAAACCTAAACATTCTAAACTATCATTTAAAAGTGTTGTTGTTGTTGTTGTTGTTGTTGTTGTTGTTGTTTTGACTTGGATTGTTGCACTGTCAGTGTGGCTGGGAGTGAGTAACCATAGCAACACTTGACTGTCAGTCAGGCTCCCTGGTGTGCAGGCTATAATTTGAGGGCAGGAGGTACTTAATGCTCAAGTCCTCCACACTTTCTCAAGGGACAGTGAACTTAAAAGCATCCCAGGATCTAAACATAAACAGTTAGTTGACTGAACCATGAGTCTCGTATCATAAAACTGAAGTTAGGAGTTCACACAGAGAGTTAGAATTTGTGTATGGAGTTTTGTCTTTCATGTTTAGCAAGCAAGGAATTGGCACCAAAGTTGCTTCATGCCTGACCTTGGTCCGAGAAACAGACACCCGAGAATCTGTCCTCATGCAATGTATTTGTAGGGGCAACTAGTCTGCTTTGAGTTTGCCCTGAGGTCTTAAATCAGCTAACTGCATGTAACTGTCTGGTGAGCTTGAGCCAATGATATAAACAGATTTTTACATTTCTCAGTTTCTGTTAAACAAAGGCCTAGCTATAAAAAATACCCTAGTATTATTTCTACTAGTCAAAATTATACAGCTTAAGAAGAAATCATCTTCCTGACGATCCACAGATAAATGTGCCCGGTATATTCATGGAGAAAACACACCACCGATTTGGGCAGTGGGGAAATCCCATAGCTGTTTGAGGAAGGATTGTAGTAGTGCATGAAAAAATTACAGACAGAAGCAAACAGTATTCATATTCTGTGACCCCATAAGCCTTCTTTGATGTAGTTCCTCTATCAGAGAGTTATTCATCTTGTAGATTGACCTTATGAATATCAGTTGCCATCTCTTGCATATTCTTACGGCCTCTGGCAATAAGCTATTGTGGTTGTTCTTGGTTATCTATCAGAAACTGTTAGTAAGACTTCACTATTGAAGGCTCTGCACACTTTGGTTGTAGGATGCAGAAAATCAAGCTGGAATTGAACTGGAAGTTTTTTCCCTGCTGGTTAACACACATATTGCTAAAAGGTGCTATATAGGCTGATGGAGGAGAAAAATTTCCAGCACTTTTTTCACCAGCTGTGAACCTTGAGTGCTATGTGCAACATGCCAGACAAAATTTGATTCCTTATTTAAAAGTGTCAAGACTGTTATGTGGGTAACCTATCACTCTCTGGATTTGAGATCTGCTCTGTAGAAAGGAATTCATGACTGGAACTTTAAACCTGGTTAAAACAAACAAACAAACAAACAAACAAACAAACCAAAAATACGACCATGTCTGGGAAGGTCATGGCCCCCATGGAGGAACTTACTACTGTAGTTTTGCTAAACTGACATCGCATCAAACATCTTTATAAATATTTATATTTACATCCATAAAAAAATGCTACTCTCAGCCTTGGACAAGGGAGCTTCTGTTTTGGTGAATGGTAGTGGGTGCAGTGACGCATGGCTCCTCAAGGTGTTGAAGATAAGTGGTTGTTGAGTGCTCAACCCTAAACAAGACATTCATACCACCATATGTAAGGCTCAGGAACATAATGAAAGAAGGAGAACAAAGGATATAAAAGCCAGTAGATACAGAAAAAATTTTCAAAAATGTTATCTTCTGAGCAGGATAAGCCACTTCAACCATAGGCTTATGGCAGCATGGGGGATAATGAGAGGAAGCCCACAGAGACATCGACCTGAGCTAGTGGGAGTTCATGGACTCTGGATGAACAGTTAGGGAGTCTGCATGGGACCAACCTAGGCCCACTGCATGTATGTGACAGTTGCATAGCTGATTTGGTTTTGAGGTGACAGTCAATGTTAGGAATCTCTTACATCCTTGGCATATGTGATTTTATGACTGGAATATAGTTTATGACAAAAAGAACTATAATAAAATGAGCAAATAGCCACAATCTCAAACATTTGACATAACCTTATGGTGATATTTTATTTGTACTGAAATGTGATTTGTATGTTAATAAATAAAGTTGCCCAGGGGTCAGAGCTATTAGCAAAGCCATAGTGAAAGCTGGGCGGTGGTGGTGCATGCCTTTAATCCCAGCACTTGGTAGGCAGAGCTAGTTAGATCTCTGTGAGTTCAAGGATACAGCCAGCATTGGAGACATACGCTCCAATGTGTGTCTGGAGGTCTGTACAGACAGGCAGTGACAAGGCAGTCACATGGTTGGGTTTACAACCAATGAGAAGGCAGAACAGAAAGTCTATTTAAAGACAAACAGACAGGAAGTAGGTCTCTTTCGGAGAGGTCTCTTGGCTGAAGAGGCTAGCTGCAGCAGGCAGGTAAGGCTCTTAGCTCTGACCTCTTGGGCTTTTATCTTTACATTGGCTCTGTGTTTCTTATTTAATAAGACAGTTGCCTACATCTACAAACCTCAGAATTTCTAGCACAGAAATTACTTGGCTATGACAGAACAGACAAAGTGAAGGAAAAAATCTACATTACAGTAAATGATCATGATTCCCTTTGGTTAAAAGCAATCCAGAGTGGTGTTGAAGAAGAAGAAGAGGAGGAGGAGGAGGAGGAGGAGGAGGAAGAGGAAAAGGAGGAGGAGAAGAAGGAGGAAGAGGAGGAGGGAAGGAAGGAAGAAAGAAAAAGAAAGACAGACAAAGAGAGGGCTAAAGAGATGGATCAGTGGTTAAGAGTAGCAACTGCTCTTCCAGACGACTGGAATTCAATTCCCTGGATCCACATAGCAGTTTCTAGCCATCTGTCATTCCACTTCCAGTGAATCCTATAACTTCCCCCGTCCTCTACATGCGTGTGGTGCATAAACATATATGAAGACAAAACACTCAGACACATAAAATAAATAAATGACTGAAGAAATAAATAATTTTTAAAGAAGAAAAGTATCTTGAGGAAACAGAAACCATACTCCATACTTCATATTTATTCAAGAGGGTCTCAGATGAAGGTATGGACTCCCATGGCTAGCTGGTATCCTAAGTATTAGGGTGATGGTGCACATGTTCCCCTAAACACAGTCACCTTAACAAGTACATGGCAGCCAAAGGACTGTCCCCAACCCACCATCCAGCAAATTATTAAAAAGGTCCATTAAAAACAAAACAAGATTTCCTCAAAAATATTTATTTGAAGACAGTTCCAGGAGTTGAGAGTAAGCTGGACACAGAACAGAGGATGGGGAACCCTGATGATCCTAGACTCAAGCTAAGTCTGAAGATTCAGCTCTGCCTTTTGTATCATACCGGTTCATCTTGACATCACCCCATTCTCTCTTAGGGTTCCTATTGCTGTGGTGAAACACCATGACCTCAGCAACTTTGTGTGTGTGTGTGTGTGTGTGTGTGTGTGTGTGTGTGTGTGTGTAGGCTTATTTGCTTTCTGCTTTCACATCACAGTTCATCCTCAAAGGAAGTCAGGACAGGAACTCAAACACGGCAAGAACCTAGAGGCAGGAGCTGATACAAAGGCCATGGAGGAGTGCTGCTTACTGGGTTGTTCCTCATGGCTTGCTCAGCCTGCTTTCTTATAGAACCCAGGACCACCAGCTAAGGGATGGCACCACCCACAATGGGCTGGGCTCTCCCACATCGATTACTAATTAAGAAAATGACCTACAAACTTGCTTACAGGCCCATCTTATGGAAGCATTTTTTTTATTAATTAAGAAATATTTTACTCATTTTACATACCAATCACAGATCTCTCTCTCTTCCCTCCTCCTGCACTCCATGCCTTCCCCTCCAAGCCCCCCATTCCCTCCTCCAAAAAGGTAAGGCCTCCCATGGGTGGTCAGCAGAACCTGGTACATTCAGTTGAGGCAGGTCCAAGCCCCTCCCCTTGCATCAAGGCTGTGCAAGGTTTCCCACCATAGGTAATGGAATCCAAAAATCCAGCTCATGCACCAGGAAAGCATTTTCTTAATTGAAATTCCTTCCTTTCAGATGACTTTGGTTTGTGTCAAGTTGACATAAAAATATCCAGCATACATTCATTTAAAATTATAATTTATCATCAAATACATGGTATCTAAATATCGTTGACTGCTCAATGATATATTCTTTTATGCAAACAACATTTAGAACATTCTGGTAATACATTATAGTCTATAAGATAACCAAATATCAAATATGTACTTACTGAGGATATGCAATTGGTTTTAGGATTCTATGTTTCAGTCTTTTATTCTGAGGTTGCTTTACACTATGTAGCCCAGGCTGGCCCTGATTTTGTGATAGTCCTTGCTCAGTCTTCCAAATACTAGGATTCCAGGTGTGCATCGTAACTGGATACATTCTTTTTTTTTTTTTTTTGGTTTTTTAAGACAGGGTTTCTCTGTGTAGCTTTGCGCCTTTCCTGGAACTCACTTGGTAGCCCAGGCTGGCCTTGAACTCACAGAGATCCACCTGCCTCTGCCTCCCGAGTGCTGGGATTAAAGGCATGTGCCACCACCACCTGGCCTGGATACATTCTTAATGTATTTATGAGCCAGTTGGACATCGCAAATATAGGTGTAACAACTCATTGAAAAGAAAATTTTCTTAATAAGAAATCCATTTTATATGAACTATAGTAAAATAAGGAGATTATTGACAGTTGAAATTAGTCTGGAGGAAGTTTGTGGAAGCTGCATATGAGCCTGGATTATGAGCATGGAATTTGAGATACTGTTTAAGGGAAGGACGAGGGTCAAGTATGCCTAGGAGAGGAACAATATGCAGATGGGATTATGTGGACTGGTGCAGTGGGCTAGAGGTGACCTCTCTGTTGGCTTCTTCAGTGGTGATTCCAATATTTACATCATTTAATTAGTGCAATGTAAGAGGCCCTTGCTGAGAGATCATGAAGCGGTTGATTTCCTATAGCCCCGAGTCTTTGGGGCTATTTTAATTTAAAGATCATTCCACAATCCTTTATTTTCACAAAGTTCCTCTCCTCTAATGTAGTGGTTAGCCCAGATCTCCTTTTCCCTTCCTTTCTGAAGTATTTCTGGAGCTCAGGTGGTCAGAGCAGCCGACCACAGCTGAGGCTGGTCAGAGTGACATCAATACTGTAAAGCTAATAAAAAAGGAGTGCATACATGCTCTAGGTATCTTACTCAGGGAGAAGTGTCAATCAGAAGTACAGGGCACAGTTACTGTGATTTTCTTTATGTCTTCCTTGACTTGTCATATACTTATACATTTGGCTTGTAGGTTCATTGTTTATAAAATACCCGTACCTGAGTTATATTGAAGTCACTTAGTGTATATTTATATAACAGTAGTTGTTGAAATGATTTAAATGTAGAAATGCTTGTTAACCAGGAGAGTTCCAATATGAATCTTTTTGTGAGGAAAAGCCAAGAGGAAGCTGTTTACCAACTCTTCTGAAAAAAATTATTTAAAACCAGTGAATGAAAGAAACGATCTTATACATAGAAATGAAATGAATTAAAAGTGTTTTAGACCTTAACCTATACTATGATTCCATTTTAAAGAAAACTTCCTGTATTATTTGATTTTTTAATAATGAGCCCACATATTCATTTTCAAAAGTAAAAATAATAATCAAAGCACAGAACCTGCTATATTTACCCTTCAAACTTATGCCATAATACACACATAAGAAAGTAAAAACACACACTATATTGTGAATGTATAGTTCTGTGTGTCTTTTTTCCCCTCTAATGTGCATGATTTGAAAACGATAGTTCAGAAAGTATAAAACATGAGCACTTGTAATTTTCACGTTCTGGAAAATTGTTTTCTTCTTCAGTTATATTTACTTCAACTCTTCATAGCTGATAAAAATCATTTATACCCATCCCTAGGGTTTTTAGCATGTGTGAATATAGTAACCACAGAAGTGTAAACGGAGCATTTGGTAAGGAATAGAAGAAAAACATGTCTCTAAATTCTAATCTCAAAGTTTGATTTGGTGCCAATTGTGTGGGAAGTAGACAACTTGACCCACCAAAATTGCCCAGTTTCTTTAGTGGATAAACTTGTGGCCATCATAAAATGGAACACAACAGACCAACAAAACTACCACCCACCAATGAGACACTACTGTTATCACTGCCACTAAATAGGTCTTTTTGACACTCCTGAATGTTCTTTTTAGTCCTGCAGTTGTGGATAACAGCTGTGGCATCTCTATCAACTTCTGTACTGATATTTTGATTGAGTTTAGGCCACATGAATGGAGTGGCTAGCAGAGAATGGAATATTTCATATGGAATGTTGAATAATATTCATTACTGGGAAAATTCACTGGCATATTCACATAACACCCTGATTACTTTGATTTCCCCTCTTTCAAGATGTTCTTAAACACAGACCCACATTTTATTTAACTACAAAATAGTAACTGATTTGACGTGCAAGATTCAAGATTTACTAATGAGTGTGCTACAAATGGAAGTCTCAACTGATGAAAACTTGTATGAGTTGGCTTCCAGTTGCTTTAACAAATACCCAGAACTCCCAAAGCTCACAAAAAAGGTTTATTTTGGTCAACAGGTGGCAGTTTCACCCATGATAAGTTGACCCGTTGCCTATGCCTGTGGCAAGACAGGGCATCATGTGGAAAGAGCACAGCCACTCAATGCATAGTGGCTGGGGAGTGAGCTAGCAGGAGGGAGAGAAACAGCTAGGCTTCCACTGTCTTCTGCAATGGGACACCATAGGTAGCCAGAAGGCCTTCCATGATGCCTCACTTCTTTTTAAATTTTTTATTTCATGGTTTTCCTTCTTTCGAGAGTTACATACATGAGCACTCTCTATCTACAGCACTCCACCTTCCCCCTCTAATTTCTCCCTACTCTGCCCAAATTCATTATCTCTTCTTTAATTATTGTTACATGTATTACATACATGTCTATGTGTTTATATGTAGAAGTGTAGATATACTGAGTCCATTCATCTTTGTTCATACATGCATGTGACCAGGGCACTGACCACTTGGGATTGGACAATTTATATGGGAGTCCTTTCTTGGAGACAACTGACTTCTTAAAGTTATCATGACCTGCCAATTGCACCACTCAAGTAATTGGCCTTCAGCACATGGGGGCTTAGGGGACCATTCAAGAACAAAACCACAGAATAATTAGAAGAAAAGTATTTCCATAAAACCTATGTTTATATTTAGCCTGGTGAAGAAAATCATGAAATACACTGTAATTCATGAACTTGATTTTTCTCTTGTGACTGATTGTAGATTTAAATGTTTGATCGTTAGTAACTCATACTATTCCCTTGCACATATGTGTGCAAAGGCTCATAAGAAAAAAATTCCAAATCCTATTGATTCCAAAGTTTGGACTGAAGACTGAGACAGTGACTATAGAGAAAAGCTCCATTCCTCAGCCACTGCAACTCTGAGCCGAGCTTCATGTATGTGCTCTCTCACTGGCACCTCCACATGCTTAGGGATTTGCTCCTGTACATTAGGATGACAAATATCCAGCATGCTTTGTGAATCAGTGCTGTACACTAGGGTCACAAATGTCCAGACTGTGGTACATCCAAAGAAAACACGGAGCCACATTGTGGTTGCCTTTCTCTACTCCTCTTTGGCATTTTCAACAATGAAGATTCCTCTACTTTATCAACATGATCAAGCAAACTCTAGATGATCAAGAAATCTCTGGAAGAGGCATAGTTGGAATACATTTGGACTTTGTCTTCCACAAGTTCTAGAGTGGAGAGAAAAAGAACAGTGAAGACACTCAATCTCATGTTGGCCATTTGGGTTGTGTTGATTCCCTGAGTCTCAGCTGTGGAGATTTTTATGCAGCTGAGGCCAGCTTTGTCTGAGTCTAGACTGTCTGAGTCTAGGAAGGAGGTTCCGTGCTGAGCAGAAAGGTCAAAGCACACCTTTTCTAATATGTCTTCTAGGTAAGTACCTAAGAAAGAAAACCTGCTACTTCAGAGTGACTTTGATGCCCTCTTAGTTTACAGATTTTCTAGGTCTGTTTGCTTGTTAGCCTGAGGCAGCCATCCCTTAGAGGTTCTATTTTCCTTCGTATCAAGCACGTTAGAACTCAGCCACATGGGACATGGTTTTATGATTCAAAGTGTAGTCAATCTTAATACGTTAGTTTTAAATGTTCATCTCAAGACTTTGTAGTTATTACCTCTTTGGGGGACCAGGTCTCAGATGTGACTATGGATTCTGATAGTTTCTTGGAGGTGATGTGTGCCACAGCCCTGGCACATTGTCTGTAGATTAGTATAGAACACAGAAGTGAGTCATTTGCTTCAATGTCCCCATGGAGTTTAACATCTTTGCCTTGTGAGTCTGGATCTCTGTTCATTTCCCCAGATCCGCTGTGAATATTTGAACTTCTAACTGGAGAAGCTGGTGGGCTGTCTGCTGGGCAAAAAGGTTGTTGATAAGACCTTTGACCTTGCTAGTTCATTTGCAGATGCCTAGGGTTCTTTTTCTTTGTGTACAGGAATCTGTGGCACACTGTGGCAAGGGTAGTATCTGATTCCTGCCAGCTGCCAGTCAGAGAGGACAGCCTCCACCGTCACAGTTGCCAAGCTCATCTCCTAGAGGTTGGCATCAGATTCTTGGCAAGGCATCTGACCCAGAGAGCCAGACTGAAGACAGAGCTGTGCAGAGGCCCTGCCTGGGTTGCTGGACTGAATAGGGTCTCTGAGAGCAGGGCCTGGGTAAGGAGCGGTGGGTTTCCAGAGGTGTTTTTCCAAGAGGCAGAGCCACATACAGTGACAGATTGCCATTCTCATGGTCACTGATCTTAATACTGTTGTTGCTTGTGCTGATGTGTATTACAATCTGCATGTTTTTCCGCCTTCACACACATATATGTTTTTTTTGAGTATTATTATCATTGTTTTTATGTGTGAGTATGGGTGTACATGTGCCATTCTGTGGATGCCCAGAGGACGACATTTGGGAGACGATTTTCTTTTCCCTTCATGGGATCTGGGGATTGAATTTAAACCACTAGCTTTAAATGGCTGGCACGTTTACTCACTGAGCCCTCTCACTGAGACCCCTGTATTTGGTCATTTTAACTTGCTTTCAGTCACGCCAATGCACGGGGAATACAACATTTCCTGAAGAAGAAACGTAAAAAATTAACAGCTTTATGACAAGATAATTTAAAGTCACGAATAACCAGAGAACAATGTAGCAGAAGTTTCTCAGTCTCATCCGGCCCCATGATCCCATAGCTGCTTATAAAATAATCACTCAGAGGCTTATGTTAATTACCAGCTGTATGGCGTATGGCAGGCTTCTTGCTAGCTAGCTCTTTCATCTTAAATTAACCCATTCCTATTTATCTATCTATTGCCACATGTTCTGTGGCTTTATCTGCACCCCATTATGAGTTGCTCCTCGGATGGTGGTTTGGCTTCTACCCCACTCTCCTTACTCCTCCCGTTATCTCTCTTGGATTTTTCCGACTGGCTCCATCCTGCCCTGCCATAGACCAATGCAGCTTTATTTACTAACCAATGGGAACAGCATCTATTCACAACAGCAGAAAGACATCCCACAGCAGAACAACGTGAATGAACACAAGGAAACCCCTCACACCAGAGACTCTCTACCGTGGCTGTTTGGGACAATCAGCAGGTAAGATCTAAAACTTGAAAAAAGATTTTAAAATGTATTTTTATGTTGGATTGACGTATTGGGGGACTGTTAGAGCAAAGGCTGGGAAAGGTGTCTAACATGATCTGGTAGCCTCACTAAATTAAATGCCCCACTAAAAATGTTTTGGAGCCATAATAAAAATGCTGGCTGCCATGCTTGATAACCACCACAGGCATGCATGGCACATGCCTTCATACACACACACACACACACACACACACACACACACACACACACATTGGGGCAGGGAGGAAAGTAGGGGATATATATATATATGTTATTAAATACCTTTTGGATGTCTGTGATTGTGATTTTGGAACTTTTGAAACTGTGTTATTCTGATTTAAATATTTTATTAGCATATATTAACTATGCAAAATAATGAGTTTCATTCTGTTTTCATACAAGGGGATAATGTTACTCCCTCTCACCTTACCTATCTGTCTTCTGCCTCATGTTTTCCTCACATTACACCTCTAATAGTCTTTCTTTTATTTTCATGCCATTTTCTTTTATCACCTAAGTTAGATATATGAAAGAAATTATGATGCTTCTTTTTGTGAGTCTGGCTTATTTGGCTCAACATGATCTCCAGTTTGAGCCATTTGTCCTGTAAACAAAAATATCACTTTTTTCTACATCAAAATAAAACTCCATTGTATCTGTACTCCACATTTCCTTTAACTGTTCATTCATATCACTTGACTGCTGTGAGTGCTAAAGTAATTAGCATATACATATTCAAGTATCTCTGTGGTAAGCTTGTGACCATTATTTGGGGTGTATGTTCAGAAATGATTTAGCTGGGGATCATCAATAATTCTAGTTTAACTTTTTCTTTTAGGATTTTTCATACCTATTTTCACAGTGGCTAGACTAATTTTCATTCTCATCAGCAGTTCCTCTCTACTCTAACATTGGCAATGTGTGTGTGTGTGTGTGTGTGTGTGCATGTGAACTTGTTCTTAGTGATAGATAGCCACTATTACTCAGATGAGTTAGCATATCAATTTAGTTATTATTTTATTTTTCATGATGACTAAGGTTATTGAAAACCTGTGCATGTGTGCCTGTGCCTGTGCCTGTGCGTGCGTGTGTGCGTGCGTGTGTGCGTGCGTGCGTGCGTGTGTGTGTGTGTGTGTGTGTGTGTATGTGTGCTCATTTACAAGTGACCACATATGAGGAAGTAAGAGGATGACGTCAGGTGTCATTCCTTTTCAGGTGCTATCTACTACAATTTTTGAGACAAGGTCTTTTGAGCATTTTAAAAACACATACATTGACCATTTGTACTTATTCATTTGAAATGTGTCTTTGAGTTCATTTGCCTATTTATTATTGGAAGGTATTTGCCCTTTTGGTTTTAAACTTTTGAGTGAGTTCTGGATGCCAATCCCTCTTCATGTGAATATCCGGAAAAGATTTTCTCCAATTCAGTAGGTTGCCTCTTCATTGTGTCGTTGATTTTGTTTGATGAAGCTTTTTGTTTGTTTTGTTTTGCTTTTTGCTTTTTGTTTTTTTCGAGACAGGGTTTCTGTGTGTAGCTTTGGTACCTGTCCTGGATCTCACCTTGTAGCCCAGGCTGGCCTCGAACTCACAGAGATCCGCCTGCCTCTGCCTCCCGAATGCTGGGATTAAAGGTGTGCTTCACTGCCACTTAGCTTTGATGAAGTTTTTTAACTTGATATAGTCTTAGCTGTCAATTCTTGTTCTCACTTCCTAAGCTACTGAACTTTCATTTAGTGATTCAGTGCTTATGGTAATATCTTTATGCATTTAACTTATAAACTTTCATGCCTTACATTAAAATCTGTGAAGCATTTTGAGTTGATGTTCACACTAGGAGAAACAATGGTGATCCTGTGCTGTGGATATCACTCTGTATCAATAAAGCACTGATTGGCCGGTAGCCAGACAGGAAGTATAGGCGGGACTAACAGAGAAGAGAAGAGAAGAAAGAGGAAGAGGAGAGGGGAGGGGCTGGCTGGAGCCGCAGCGAGGAGAAGGAAGATGTAAAGTAACGGTAAGCCACGAGCCACGTGGCAAAGTAGAGATTAATAGAAATGGGCTAAATATAAGAGTAAGAGCTAGACAATGATAGGCCTGAGCTAATGGCCAAGCAGTTTAAATAATGTAAGCGTCTATGTGTTTATTTTATAAGTGGGCCGGGACTTGGGAGCTGGAGACTGGCAGAACTTGGGAGCTGGTAGCAACAATCCTGTTTTATTTGTCTGTGTGTGGATGTCTAGCTTCCCCAGCTCCACTTGTTACAAAGGTTACTTTTTCCCAATGTAAATTTCAGTGGCTTCTGTCAAGATTCAGATGGCTATAGCTGTGTGGGCTTCTATATGCAGCTATCCCTATGGATGCTTCTTTCATTTTGGGGGCGGGGTGTATATCCAGGGGTCTTCCATCTGTTACATATCCTTGTGTTAGTACCATGGTGGTTTTGTTACTATGATTCTGTATTATAGTTTGAAGTTAGGTACTGATGATGGTGCTGACATTGCTGTTTAGGCTTACATTTCTTTGAGGGCTGTTAATGGAATTTTAAATGGGGATTGTGCTGAATATGGAACTCACTTCTAGAAACAAGGCCACCTCACTAATATTGATTCTGTTGCACTGTGACCATCAGGTGTCTTTCCATCTACCGCTGCTCTATAGTTTTTTTTATTATAGAAACCTTCAGCAGCTTTGGTTAAGTTTATGTCTAGTCATTTTATTTTACTTACTTTGATGAGGTTGCTGCCAATGGGATGATTATCCTGACTTCCTTTTCAGTAAGCTTGTTATTGGTGTTTGTTAAAATTATTGGTTTTTATAGATTAGTTTTGTCCTTTGCTACCATGATGAAAGTGTTGTTCAGATCCAAGATTTTTCTACTGCACTGTCCTGGGTCTTTTAAGTACAGGATCACATCATCTTCAGAGACAATTTGATGCATCCCTTTTCTTTCCTTTGCCTTATTGCTTTGGGTAAGCTTTCAGGCACCATATTTATTGTAAGTGAAGTGAGTGGACATCCTTTTCTCAATTCTAAATTTTAGAGGAAATGTTTTGATTTTTCTCTTTCAATGTGTTAGGGATGAGTGTGTGATATTCAGCTCTTTTCAAGAAACAAAACACTCTTGATTTAATGCAGTTAAATTTTGTGTGTGTGGTATATTTCTTCAGATAGGTGTGTATGCATGTGTGTGTGTGTGTGTGTGT
>CABHPH010162943.1:51579-73268 GCA_902168325.1 Peromyscus nudipes | reverse complement strand
TTTTTTTTTGAGATAGGGTTTCTCTGTGTAGCTTTGGCTGTCCTAGAACTCACTCTGTAGACCAAGCTGGTCTCGAACTCACAGAGATCCGCCTGCCTCTGCCTCCCAAGTCTTGGGATTGAAGGCATGCGCTACCTCAGCCTGGCTTGGAAATTTGCATTTATGTATTTATTAATTTTTGTGTGGCGGGGGATGCATGTGTGCCACAGAGCACAAACAGGGTCAGAGGACAACCCTGGCAGTTGATTCTCTCTCTCCATGTTGTTACAGTAGGGTCTCTATTGTTTCGACCACATTGCACACACTAGACGATCTGGCCTGCTAGCTTCTGGAAGATCCTCCTGTCTCCGCCTCCCATCCTGATGTCAAGATGCTGGGGTTTTTCATGTGGCTCCCAGGATTGAACTCAGGTTGTCAGGCTTGTGTGGCAAGTGCTTTTAGCCACTGAGTCATTTCACTATCCCCTATTTTTATTAATCGTTATTATTTGTATGTATGTGCATGCCCGTGTATGATGCATGTGGATGTGTGTACATGGGAAGTCAGAGGACAATTTTGTGGAGCCATTTCTCTTTTCGCCTTTACATGGGATCGAACTCAGGTTGTGGGACTTGTCTATTGAGCACCTCACCCATGGAGGTATCTTATTCACTCACTGCTTTTTAAATTAATTAAAAATATTTCTTGCTGGGCGGTGGTGGCACACGCCTTTAATCCCAGCATTCAGGAGGCAGAGGCAGGGAGTTCGTGAGTTCGAGGCCAGCCTGGTTTACAAAATGAGATCCAGGACAGGCTCCAAAAGCTACACAGGGAAAGCATGTCTCAAAAAAACAAAACAAAACAAAAAATTCTGAGACAGGTCTTATGTAGTCCAGGCTGATTTCGAACTCACTATAAAGCTGAGGATAACCTTGAACTCATGATCCTCCTGCCTCCACCTCTGAGGTTCTGGAACTACAGGCATGTGTCACCTTTACCTGACAGTCTTATTGTTTTATAGATGGGAAACTGAGGCTCAGAAAAAGGAAAAATACTTGCAAGACCCATGGCTAGTGGACAGAAAGGTATTTGAAGTCGAGGTGTTTGTGGGTGAGATGACTCAGAGAATAAACACACCTGTCCTGCAACCTGATGACCTGAGTCTGATTTCTGGAACTCACATGATGGAATGAGAGAACCAGTTCTCATAAGTCACCTGGCCTCCGCATGCATGCCATGGTGTGCACATGCGCGGACACACACACACACACACACACACACACACACACACACTCTTAAACATTAGTAATAAAGGAAAGACCTGCATGGCTCCCCAAACTCTCATCAAGACCTCCACCCCCATCCCTACCTCTCCTCAGCAGAGATCTCATTAAGCACCATGGAGCCCAGAACATGAGCCGCTGGGGGCTGCAGGCACCCACATATCCTGCTGGGTGACTAGCTGCTGGGCTGAGGGCTGGTTCCTTTTGTCCCTCAGTTCTAAGGTCATTTCAGAAACCACAGGCAGGCGCTGCCTCGAGAATACGGATTTTTTTTTTATTTCCTCCTTTATAATTTCCAAAGTTATCGAAGCTTTAGGAACAAACAGCTATCATTTTATAACCCCTCCCACATCTTGTTTGCAGTAGGGGAAATTGAAAGGCAGAGAAATGTCCAGCTGTGTACTGAGATCCATGGCGTAAGGCCAAAGTGTCTGTCACAGGTCATATAGGCTCCATGTTGGAAGAAGCCCTGAAGGCCATCAGCTGCATGTCTGGCATCCCAGGTCACCTAGGCAGGGGCAGGCTCTCTTCTGTCATTACCTTTGCTCCCGCCGTGTCTGCTCCTGTGGTGGTCCTCCTTCCATCTCCATGGCCAGACTGAATTCGCCTTTCAGGGCCCTGTCCCACCCAGTGTGGAAGGGCACTGGAAAGCTCTGCATCTCCCACTTCCTCTGACCAGTGAAGATACTTTACGTGGACCCATTTAGTGACCTTTATTATCTCCTGTCTTGCCCTGGAGTCACCTGCACCCAAGTCCATTTCCGGGTGGGGCCTGCGTAATGTTTACCTTTGTAGCTCCAGGGTCGTCATCCTCAGCCTTGTGTATGCTATTCTTCCAATGACTGATGGACTTATAGAACTGTAACAACCCTGTCCTAAAAGAGGATCTATTCTGTGCCACGGGAGCGGAAGTGCTCACCACCATCTGGGGCCTCAACCTACTCAATGCCAGTAAACACTTCCAGTTGCGACAACCAAACTCTCTCAGCTTTACCAACTGTCCCCTGCAGAACAAAGGTGCCTCCTGCTGTGACCCACTGATATAGATTGATAAGGGATTTTCATAAAGCCCCTCGGAGTGGCTAGGAATGCCCATCTGATGCATGAGAAAGGCTTGTGAAGCGCTTTTGTGAAACTGCGTCCTGTACCCCAGCTTCCGGTTTCTAAGGCCAGTGCTTACCCCACATCCCGGAGTCCTCTGAGGACCCCAGCAAAATCTTTGCTCATCTTCTTTGGTGTACTGGGTCCAGCTCTGTCATGTCCTTGTCCCTTTCCCTGTCCCACCCCCATAGCCTGTGCTAAGTTGTGACCCGCTGGCTGGCCTGCTGGTCCGCATAGGGTGGATCTCAGGCTGTCCCTGGACATTCCCATTACATCTTCTTCAGCTCCTTGGGCTCCTCCCCGTGTTTGAACACGCTGATGGTGACCTGGCCCGTTTCTGAGCCATACTTGTTCTTGACAAAGATTCCATAGCGCCCACTGTCTTCACTGGTGACCTTATCAATGGTGATGGTGACCTCAGTACCCTTCACCTCCATGTGGTATCGGTCAAGGAAAGAGACAGGCTGGTCATTCTTTAGCCAAGAGATTTCAGGGGATGGGTCTCCTGAGATGACGCAGGTCAGGCACAGGGTCTGTTTTGATTGACAGGAAGAGAGCAATTTTAGTTCCTTGTAACTTGAACTCAGCATCTGCCTTTAAGCCGCACATGGAGAGTTCCCAGTACAGGCAGCTGCTATGAACAAAGGGTATGTGTGTGTGTGCATGCATGTGCGCATGGGCGTGTTTGCCTGTGCGTTTTAAAAACAAGGTCTCAGGGTTGGGGATTTAGCTCAGTGGTAGAATGCTTGCCTAGCAAGCACAAGGCCCTGGGTTAGGTCCTCAGCTCTGGAAAATTAAAAAACAAACAAACAAACAAACAAACAAAAACCACCAAAAAAAAAAAAACAACAAAAAACAAACAAAAAAAAAAAACAAGGTCTCATGTATCCTAGACTGGCCCTGAACTTGCCAGGTGGCTGAGTATGACGTTGAACTTCTCTCTTCCTGCCTCTACATCCTAAGAGCTGGGATACAGGAACGCCCAGCTTATGTAGTGTTGGAGACTGAACCCAGGGCTTTGTGCATGCTAGGCAAACACTCTACCAACTGAGCTACATCCCCAGCTCTTCCAGTGTTCTGTTGTAACCCATAAAGGGAGACATGTTTTATTTCAATCCCCTTCTCCAACCCTCAACCTTCTACAGGAAACCTTCCTAGGTAGAATCTTAGACGATTCTCTAGCAACGGCTCACCCAGAATGGCCTGCACTTGGCATTTTTGCTTTTGGTAAGGTATATGCCATTGTGACATTACCACATAAATAAAATCATATTGTTTTTAAAATTTGTGTATGAATGTTTGCCTGCATGTGTGTATATATGTGCAGCGCCCTCAGGAGTCAGAAGAGGGCATTGGGTCCCCTCAAACTGGAATTACAGATGCTTGTGAGCCACCATGTGGGTACTGGGAATTGAACTTGGTTCCTCTGGAAGAGCAGTCAGTACTCTTAACTGCTGAGCCATCTCCCATCCCTGAAGATTGTATCGCTTTAACACAAAGGTTTGTGAATTGAGTTTGGAAGTTCTTGAGTGAGGTCTAAGGCAGAATACTACAACATAATGATGAAGCTCACAGGCTCTGGAATTGGGCTGCTGGGGTACGAACCTCAGCTCTATCCATCAGGTTGTGTAACACTTAACCACCCTGGGTCTCAGTTTCCCTCACTGTCAAGAGGGACTAGAACCAATACTCTATTTTCAGTGGTTGCCCCGAGGAGATATGTACTAACATGTACTAGTAGCCAGCAGAAAGCCAACAGGAGACTTTTGAAATCACTACAGCTTTCAGGGGTTCCCTAGTTGAACTCTTGTGGAAGCCAGAGGCACAGGTTCCCACTGAGACTCTAAAGATGGGACAGAGCAGGGTCTGACACCAGGCTCAGATACACATGTGATCATTGAGTCACTTGGCCAGCTGTGGTAGGTCCACCTCTCTGGTCAGCCTGCCACCTTGGGCTCTCGAATCCATAGCACTCTGCTCTATCATGACCCGGAAGGAATCCTCGAGGGGACACAAGCATGGGCTGGCTGGTTGTGAGTTGGGAGGAATGGTACCTTATCTTCCATGATGGTAGCCACATCTGGCAGGCCCCTCACCACCTTGGCCCGATCTGGAATGGAAAGAAAAGACCTGAGTGCTGAAGTTCTGCCCGCTGCCCTCCTGCCCAGCAGCTCTCCTCAGAGCGGAGGGTTAGTATCAGGGAGCCTTCTAGTTTCTGCCTCAACATCCTGTCCTGTGCTCCTTGTCTGCACAGGTAGCAGAAAATAAGCTACATGAGCTGATTCTGCCATGGAGTTGAGGTCACTATGATGAGCAGTACCCAGGAGTGACAATGATTGCCTTGTCCTCAAGAGAAAGAAGGTGAATGGGATTGCTGTGAACTGGAGCTAACAGAATCTACCCAACAAACTTTGTCTCTGACCCATGGAGGAGTGGGGGAGGGGACCAAGAAAGGCCTGGGAGAGTGGCAGCTTTTTGGACACCCTGGCTCTGGTCCAAGGAGGGTCCTGGTGGCCACAGGAAGACAGTGTGGCTACAAAATACTAACTAGGGAGTAGTAAGGGAGAAGGATCCTGAATCAGACAGGGAAGGTCCCAGGGATGGACACTGTCCTGGGCAGGTGCTGTGGAATAGCCCTTCTGTACACTGTGAATATGTATTACTCTCATTGGAATAAAGAAGCTGATTGGCCTATTGCAAGGTAGGATAAAGTTAGGTGGGACAATCAAACAGAGAATGCTGGGATGCAGAAGGGCGGAGTCAGAGGGTCAATAGCTAGATGCAGAGGGAGCAGGAGATGAATGTGCCATGCTAATAAAGGTACTGCCACATGGCAGAGTGTAAATAAGGAATATGGGTTAACTTAAAATGTAAGAGCTAGTTAGTAACAAGCCGGAGCTATTGACCGAGCATTCGTAATTAATATTAAGCCTCTGAGTGATTATTTGAGAGCGGCTGCGGGACAGGAAAACTCCACCCACAGGCAGGAATTTGCACCAGCTTCCCACAGCTAAGGGAGCAGACCCATTTTTCTCACTGACACTGATTTCCCCAGCCCCAGTAACCACATGTAGTCAAATTTAAATTCCTCCTATGGGATTCCTGGATGGGAGGGGACATTTGTGTTGGGCATATAACTAGGTGGTGGTGTGAGGGTCCCCTCTGTCCTGAGCACATGTGAGGCTGGCTTTTGGATGTACTGTCTCCCCCAATGTTGGCTGACACTGTAAGGTCACTTGGAACCAGCTTAGACTCAGGAACTCAAGGAAGGAGAACACTGGGGACTCACTCTTCTCAATGACGGCCAAGGCCCTGAAAGACAGAAATGGGAACACAGTGTTGTGTTGTCGCATGTAATTTCTCTTACCCTGTGAAACCAGGAAGGTAGAGCTGGATAGGGCTCCCGGAAGGGGCCCGAAACAGTCACTCCACCCCTGTGGGGGCCCCGTGATTCACAAGGAGACTGTGGGGGACACTTACTTCAGTCTCTGGTGCTCTGCCAGGGCATCATCAAAAGCTGTAGGACAGAGAAGCAGGACAGGGCTCAGGGGACTCTTGGCAACTTTCCTCCCATTCCAGGATTCTCACAGGGCGGTGCCAGGCTTGGAGGAGGAGGAGCCTCCCAAAAGACCCTGGGACCCTCTTTTCTCTTTATCTTTTGAAGACTGTGTGGCCGAGGACCTGACTTTGGACTTGCTATCCTCCTGCCTCTACCTCCTAAGTGTTAAGATTGCAGGGATGTATGTGCCTCCCTGTCTGACCTCATTATGGAATTTTCCTTTAAAAATTTTGTTTTGTTTTGATTTTTTGAGACAGAGTTTCTCTGTGTAGCCTTGGCTGCCCTGGAACTCACTTTGTAGATCAGGCTGGCCTCAAACTCACAGAGATCCACCTGCCTCAGCCTTTTAAGTGCTGAGATTAAAGCCATGTGGCACCAGCCGCTCCAGCTAATTTTTTTTAAAATTGTTATTATTGAGCGTAGATGTGAAGGTCAGAGGACAATCTCACAAAGTTGTTTTTCCTCTTTCATTTTTGTGTGGGTTCTGGAACTTGATCTCAGGTCACTGGATTTTTGTAGCAAGTGCTTTTAACCCCTGAGTCATCTTGTCACCCCTCCATCCTCTGTGGTGAGACAAGATTGCATGTAGTCTGGGCTGGTCTCAAGTTCACTATGGAGCTGAGGATGACCTTGGGCTCTGGATCCTCCTGCCTTAGCATGGGGACTACAGATGTGTGCCACACTGCCTGACCCCATGTGATTTTCCAGAAAGGTCTCTCAGCAGACCGACAAACAGGAGGGTGGCTTACCTTGCCCAGACAGATCTGCTGAGAGCTGCCGGACTTCCTTCCCAGCAGTTATCTCCAGGGTGTATTTGCCCTTATCTGAGTCCTTGGGGTCCAGGATGTGGAGCCAGATCTCATCCAGGGTGGTGCCTGCCCTTACCCGGTCGCCACTCTCCAGACGCTTATCTCTGAATGCAAAGGCAGAGAATGGCTAAGGCTGACTGTGGGTCTGATTCTCTGTCCACAGCCCCTCTTTTGGGGTGTTGTTTTCAGATGGGGGACTGAGAAGTGTGACTACCCACCAGACAGTTGCTATAGATCCATTCACAAATTCATTGTTCAGGGTTTCATTCATCATCTGACCACCATTCACCCATTCATTGTTCAGGGTTTCATTCATCATCAGATCATCTATTCATTCAGCATTCAAACACCCATTCCTTTCTTCCTTCTTTCATCAAATCCCATGGCAGATCAAATACAAAATCTGGGTCTCTATCTGTCCTACGACCTGCAGGCTGGGACAATGAGCAAATGGCCTTCTTGAAGCAGTGACTTGCCTGCCCTTGGGAGTCACTCTCCCACCTCATTCCCATCTTAACCCTCCTAGGGTTTCTGCCCAGTCACCCCTAACTCAGAAATCAGCGAAAGTTCAACTCTTTCTCTTCTCTACTTAAATTTCCTCCCTGAAGACACCAAGCCCGTGTTCCCAAGGTTCTGTTGCCTAGGCTTATTGTCACAGAGCTCAGAAACTCTGGCTAGAAAAGGGGCCCCCATCATCCTGACGCTTCCTGTGGCCCTCACACTCTCTCATTGTACAGATTTGCCCAAGTTGGTCCAGACTTTGATGTGGAATAGTGCAGCCATGGCTACTCCACAGACTAAGACATACACATGACAAGATGCTCTACGGAGATCCCGTTCTCAAATTATCTGGGGGATTTCCTGTCCTGACCCCCCCACAGCTCTCTCTGCCTGTATTTGCCTCCTGAGCCTGGCTACCCGGGTTTGCAGAGGCCCACAAGTGCACCATCATTCTTGTGACTGGCTCTTCCTGATTCCCAAATCCTCTCTTCCCTTGGTTTCCAGACGCTGCTCTGGGACCATAATCCTGTTGTCATGGAGACCTCAGATAAGTGGCCCTACCACCAGCTTTCCCATCTTCCCTGGGGGAAGACTCTTCTATCCCTCTCATTCCTGTGGACAGACCTGTGTAAGAACTTCCCCTCTGCTGATCCCTTGGGTCTGGGACCCGAGGGAGGACTAGGTAGGGGGAGTAGGAGAATCCTAATGGGGCAGGTGCTGGGATCTTTGAGCTTGCACAGTCTCTGGTTCAAGGCCAACCTACTTGTGGAACCAAGCGGTCTTCATGTACTCCACATGGTAGTATTTGACCTTGCTGAAGAGCCGGATCCCCTCCTCAGTCCCCTGGATTTTCAGTGGCGTTGCCGAGAGAGCTGAGGATGCAGAGGCCAAAGGTGAGTCTCCCCCAAGGAGCAGTGAGTGGTTTGTTTTGGGCCCAGCCTGCTTGCTGCAGCTCTGGGCCATAAGGTAGGAATACAATACTGTGTGGGGGCTTCTGTCCCCCTCACAAGAGCAGACACTAGACCCATGCCCGCAGCTGAGACTGCTGGGGGGCATCCTTGGAGGCTCATTGGCATCAGGAGAAGGCAAAGAGGAGGGGCATGCTCACTTACCACCAATCCTGCCCAGCTCAGTGAGGACAGCATCCAGGGCTGGGGAAGACAGAGAATGTTCAGCTGGGTGGGTTCCCTTAGGGATGTCCAGGGGTGGTGGCAGTGTCTTTGGAGAAGGGTGAGGGAACTCAGAGCCTCTCTGAGGGTGGAGAGTTCTGGAGAATGACTTGGGAGTGGGAGGGGTTCTTGGGTGGTGAGTGATAGATCAGGCATTAACACTGATATCCAATAACTTTCTTGTGAGCTGTGTCAACCAGCTGTAAGAACTGCAAGTGCCCTCTGTGTGGGTGGGGTCTTCAAGCCTGGATTAACTGTGGCATACCACAGTAGCATACCAGGTCCCTACTATTGGCTAGCTGTGCAATCTTGGGCAAGTCAATTGCTCTGTGCCTCAGTTTCCCCAAGTGACATGGAGAGCCCATACATCTTAGGCCACGAGTCACACCACAGTCTCTTGCTCCAGTGTGGCCCATCTCTGACATCACTGGCTCCTACCTTCACCTGTGAGGTCCAGGACAGTGTCATCTTCTCCTCTGTCATCGGAAACCACCGCTCTGTAGACTCCCTGGTCTTCTTTGGAAAACTACAGAAGAGGATGACAGTGGGTGCAAGGGTCCCAGAAGGAGAGATGACAGCAAGTCAGGAGGTCCCAGGTCCCAACCCTGTGTGGCCTCTGTCAGCTCTGGAGTTGGTGCGTATAGGAAGTATGTGCATGTGTGTCTGTGAGTGTGTGAAAATGTATGTGAGTGTGTGTGTGTGAGTGTACCTGTGAGTGTGTGAGTGTACGTGTGAGAGTGTGTGTATGTGTGAGAGCTTGAATGAATGAATGTGGTGTGTATGTACACGCGCACACGTGTGTGTACTGAGGGTAGAAATGGACACCCTATCTGGATTCCCAGGTGGCTCGTTGGAGCCCAGATCAACTCATCACATCCAGCCTGAGCAGAACTTGCCTGTAGAAGACACAAACTCTCCAACATGCTCTGAGATCTCCCTGAGGCCCTGATGTAAGGATCCCTGCAAGTTCCCCAGAAGAAAGCATGTTTTCCTTGGCTCAGAACACGGGGTCCTTCTGGCATGTGTTTACAGTCTCAAATTAAATCCGAAGCAACAACCACCGAAGTGAGAACCTGATTGCCCTTTTGAGAATGTTTGCTGAGTATGGAACCTTGGTGTCTCATGTACTAGGGAAGGCACGGCCCAGGGGCGTGCTTTGGGGGCAAGAAACAGAGGTCAGAAGAGACATCTTATCAGAAGGCAACTCCTTCAGGGCTCCTCAAAGGTCCTTTCCACCCAGGCCACCTCCACATAGTGCCTTTAGGGCAGGATCCAAGGCAGAGGTTGGTTTTCCTCTACAATACAACATCCTCTTTACCCACAGGAGGCCATAAAGTCCCAGTCATATTGGGGTGGTACTGGAGAGAGTGGCTACCAGAGTGGACAGAAGACCAAGGACGCCTCAGCCTCGTGGAGCAGACATGGCTGCACCCACTGGGGAGTGATTCCTGACCTCACTTTAGCCTTATGTTCTTGCATTTCACCCGACAGAGCCTCAGTTTACTCATGTGTGAAGCAGCTCTGACATCCTAGCTGTATCCCAGGTTCCGAGAGGACCCAGGGATGAACACCACAAAAGCTAGAAAGCTCCGCTTCCACAGGACAAGTGATTATATCAAGAGTCCATTGGTGGATTCTTGGCGCCTGACTTCTCTGGTCTTGGTCTTTGAGACCAGTGAACCTGCCGGGGAGTTGCTTTGCATAACATACCTCTTGTCACACTTTTCCAATTCAGCTTGATTTGGCTTACTTCATAGGTGGAGAAACTTATTATGGGGGTGGGTGGGCAGAAAACCTACTAGGGATCATAGGCATGTGATCCTACTACAACCAGCTTGGAATTAAACCTTTCAAGCCTCTGTAAACCATTCAAATGAAAATCCCTCACAGGCCAGGTGATGGTGGTGCATGCCTTTAAACCCAGCCCTGGGAGGCAGAGGAAGGCAGATCTCTGTGAGTTTGAGGCTAGCCTAGTTTATAGAGTGAGTTCCAGGACAGCCAGGACTGTTTCACAGAGAAATCCTGTCTCGAAAACCAAAAAAAAAAAAAAAAAAAAAAAAAAAAAAATCCATGAATATTAAGTACCTACTGAATGACATACTCCTTTGAGGTGCATGCTTCAGTGACAAAGGCTGACAGGGCACTGTCCTGGTCAAGGTGGGGAGAAGACCCTGGACTTATCACTTCCTTTCTAGTCGGAACCTGTGATCAACTGTCCAGTGCCCTCAGCACCCAGCCAGAAGGTCCTGGGAGTCAGCAGCAGACAGAGGCATCTGGCAGGTGGGGAATCAGCCTGGAATTTCTCTCCCAGCCTGCCTTAGTCCTCTGGGGGCTGTGTGTAGGAAAGAATCCAGCTTCAAGCCTACCTTTCTCTGGACCTGCCTCACTGGAGGACATCGTCCCTGTCTTCAACCCTAGACTGGGACAGGGAGCTCACAGAGAACAGGTAACTGTAAGGTCGGAGAGGGCCTGTGAATAGCCCAAGGCTGCAAATGCTGCATCAGAACCAGGCCTGGATCCCAAGACAGGAAAAAAAATTAGTAACAAGTAATACTGGGCCTGTCTTTTGAAACATTTATGTCCCAGTTTTTAATGTTAATTTTGAGTTTAAAAAATTGCATAAGTAGTTTTTTTTTTTTTTTGACTCTTGTAACCTAGGCTGGCCTCAAACACCTTATTTAGTTGACAATGACCTTGAACTTCTGATCCTCCTGCCTCCCCATGGGACTGTAGGCAAGCACTTTCACACTTGGTTTATGTGGTGCTGGGGAGTCAACCCTGGGCTGTGCGCATACTAAGCAAGCTCTTTACCAGCTGAGCTACATTCCCAAGTCCCTGTATTTATCTTCTAAAAAACATTCTCTTTAACAATTTTATGTGTATGAGTGCTTGTTTGCTTGTGTAACTGTGCACCATGTGAGTGTAATGCCCATGGAGGCCAGAAGAGGACGTCAGGTTCACTGGAACTGGAGTTACAGACAGCTGTGAGCTGTCCTGTGGGTTCTGGGAACTGGAAATTTGGGTCCTCTGGATGAGCAACAAGAGCTCTCAACGCTGAGCCAGCTCTCCAGCCCCTGGTATTTATCTCGCTGGGTTCTGGTGCCCCCCTGTGACTGGCTGTGCTCCGGCTCCACCCAGTGCTCTTGGCACCACCCGGTTGGCAGCTGATCAGGGTGAACCAGGAACTCCAGCCGCACTTACCGTCTCAATGTTGAGAAGCCCGTCTCCTGTCTGCGGGTTGTACTGCCCACTGGGAGCCTCCTTCTTCTGGAAGAGCCACTGAAAGCGAGTCTCCTTCTTGGTGTTGGTCACCTGAGGGCAGTGTGAGGGGACACCATCAGTCCACCGGACTTTCCATTTAAAAACAAAAGCCTAACTCAGATAGCTTCTTCACAAACACAGTTCCTCCCGCTGAGACTCACTGGTCAGCTGACCCTTCCTCACACCATAGGTCTCCTCTGGATCCCGACTTTTCCTAAAGTTACTTTCCCCCTCTTGACCCTTTCTGCTGTTTCCTTGTGCACACTTTTTAATGAGTCGGATGACATCTCCTCCGGGAAGTCTTCCTGGAGGTGCCCCAGAGTGTCTCTCCTGCCCTATAATTAATACAATTCCTGACTGTGTCTGGTCAACCACAAGGCATGCTGTTTTTCAGTAATTCTGCCTTGTGTTGAGGGTTCCCAGAGGCCTAAGGGAACTATGTATGTCCAGGACTTCCTGAGCCCTGGTGGTTTTCTTCTCAGTTTGTTGGTGAGGAGCCCTTGCATGTTATCAAAGGAGCTGAAAGATGCTGGAAGGACCTGGGCTCTGGAGGCAGGGTGACTCGGCTGGGACCCGGCCCCTGTGACCTGTGTCTTCAGCTACTTCCTTATTTGTTTTCTTATCTCTGAGGTAAAGTATAGATGACTGCGAGGCAGGTGAAATTAACTCATACCTCAGCGCACTGAGCAGTGTCCGGCAAGGGTTAAAATAAACAGGAAGCCCCGTCAACACAGAGAACCCTCACTAGCTTCCAGCTCTCTGGGACCAGGGTGCTGCTGGGAGATCTAACTTAAGGCTGACTCAACTCACACTAATCCTGTGCTCCCCCGCCATGTGTATATGTCTGTGTATCTGTGTGTCTGTATGTGTGTGTGTAAGCGTATGTGTATATATGTGTCTACATGTGTATATGTATATTATGTGTGTATATGTGTGTGTATGTATGTGTGTATGTACGTGGATGTGTGCATGTGTGTATGTGTCTATGTATGTATGTGGGGGGGGCACTTCCCGGGTGTGGGATCAGCCAGGCACAGGAGATAAAATTCCAGGATGGAGTGGGCAAGGACAGCCACTGGGCTTGGGGATGAGTCACTGGGCTGATGGCAGAGTGAGATGGGTGGAGACTTGCCTTGCATGTCAGAAGCACTTGGCAGTCCTCTGTGACTTTCCATTTCAAAGGCTCCTGGAAATAGGGACCTGCAGGGGATGAGAACATGTTCATGAGCCCTGTGCTTTAGGCTGAGCCAGGGCGCCACCTGGTGGTCAGACAGGGAAACTCAGCTGGGCAGGAGACTGCTGAAGACCCCAGTCTCCAAGACCAGGACAAGGGACTGGGGTGAAGCGAGAAGCCTGGGGGCTCCTTAAATAAAAATAACTTCAAGGAGGCACTGGCTCTGGGCTGGGAAAATGAAGTTTTGTTCTGTCCTAGGGCAGGGCTTGACCAGGTCACGGTGAACGTCCCTGGCTGGGTTGGTATTTTCCATCGCGGATCAACGGTTCTTACCCTGCTTTCTCTTCCAGTCTCTTCTGGTTGCATCTGCCTTCCTCAGGAGCTTGTCAAAATCTGTGAATACATCGGGAGGAAGCGGCGTGAGTGGAGAGCACAAAGGTCCCTAGAGTGGGCGCTGGGGTGGAGCAGGGGCGTGCTCCCCGGACCCCAGAGTTCTGAGCAGAGAGCCTCGGGAGCGCGCGCAGGGAAGGGGGGGTTCAAGCTGGTGGGGCAGGTGCTTCAGGGAGGGGTGGGGCCCGGCTGACCGTCGTCCACCAGGGTGAGGGTGATCTGGTTCTTGGCTTTTCCATCTTGGAGCTGGGCGGTGTACGACCCCTTGTCATCTTCGGACAGTTGCTGGATGATGACCTCCACCAGGCCCTTCTCTCGGACAAAATTGATCTTGCGGTTCTGAGGGAACAAATCCCAGAGTCCTTTTTTGGGCATTTCCTGTTCTGGGAGCTCTACCAAGGGGCACAACTCAGAATGTGATCAAGATTGGGGTGCTATGTGCAGAACTGTCAATGTCCAGGGAGTGGGGGAGAGGTTCCTGGTTCCTGCGAGAATAGATTGGGGTCCCCAGCACCCTATGCTTTAATTAATTATAATTTAATAATAAACTCTGTACCTTCAGTATGTCTCATTGTTGGTTATTTTCAACTTTTTTTTACAATTTAAGTGAAGTGGGGGTGGGGAATGCAAAGGCCACAGCACACGTGTGGAGGGGTCAGAGAACAACTTGTGGGAGTCAGTTCTGTTTTCTCCTTCCATTATGTGGATCCTGAGGATTGAACTGATGTCACCAAGCTTGGTGGTGAGTGCCTTTGCCTACTGGATCATCTCTCTCCCACCCCCAGTTTTTCATTTAAATGACTGATTTATTTATATTTTATGGGTATGGATGTTTTGCCTGCCTGTCTGTCTGTCTGAGTACCATGCTCTGGCAGTACCCATGGAGACCAGAAGAGGACATCAGATTCTTTAGAACTGGAGTTAGAGACAGTTGTGAGCTGCCATGTAGGTGCTGGGAACCAAACCTGGGCATCCTCTGCAAGAACAGTCAGTGCTCCTAACCACTGAGCAATCTCTCCAGCCCCTGACCCTCATAATTTTTAAAGCAAAGTCTCATGTAGCCCATGCTGGCCTCAAACTTGCCCTGTAGCTGAGGATGACCTTGAACTTCTGATCCTTCAGCCTGAACTAAGTGATGAGATTCCTAAGTGATGAGATCACAAGCTAGCACTACCTATGCCCAGTATTCCCTTTACAATGTAATACTCACTCTCTAGAAATAGCAGTCATTTACATTCTGCCACACACTAACAGTTTAAAAGTTTTATTCTCTGAATTTAGGTCCTTACTACCCCTGGCTTTATTTGCATGCATGATTGAAGGGAATGACCTACTAGTATTTTTCCGTAAGGATGGCTGATTATCCAAACAATGTACACTGAATGCCGCTAGACCAGTGGTTCTCAACCTTCCCAATGCTGTGACCCTTTAATACAATTCCTCATGTTGTGACCCCCAGCCATACAATTATTTCATTGCTACTTCATAACTGTAATTTTGCTACTGTTATGAATCAGAACATAGATATTCATGTTTTCTGATAGTCTTAGACGATCCCTACAAAAGGGTTGTTCAATCCCCGAAGGGGTTGAGACCCACAGTTGAGAACCACTGCTGTAGACCTTACAGTGCCTCTCATAACATGTGGCAAGCTCAATGTGTACTCTTTACACACAGCTTTCAAAATACTCCCAGGCTTATTCTCTTTTGATCCTGGGAAAACATGCCCTGCTGTGCAGATACAGAGAGGGAGGTAGAGAAGGGAACATGGGGCACCCACAGGGCTGGTCATGCATTCCCCACATCTGTCTGATATTTCCTCTGATCCAAACCATCATCCCCTTCTCTGGAAGATCTATTTCGTCTGTCTGTCCGTCCGTCTGTCCGTCCCTCCCTCCCTGCCTTCCTTCCTTCCTTCCTTGGTTCTAACTCAGGGTCTTGCCCATGCTAGGTGTGTGCTCTAGCACTGACTTGCATCCCTGCCCTAATCTATGTTTGCCATGTGGAGATGAAATCCACAAGTGACCACTGTCATGAGACTGAAATTGTCACATTTTCAGGTAAAAACAATTGAATGTCAACAGTCCCTTCTAACCTATTTACATTCCCCCATGCATTAAAATGAAAACAAGACAATACTCTTGTATAAATATCATTTAAAATAAAACCCTGTGTATTTCAGCATGTAGATTCTTGGACACAACGCACTACCCCTGACAGTTCCTTGCTCTGATTTGTAATGGGGGGAAAAAGCAAAGGATGAGAACAGGAAAACGAACAAGCAAGTGTAAAGCAGCTGAGAGAAGAGCAGCTCTTCCCTGGATGTCTGTTGAGCCTGTATGAAAGTGCTATAGATTTCTATCTAAAGCAGAGGTTTAGGCTTGGGAAACTGTCAGCCCCAACATAGGCTTTCCATCTTAGGGATGCTGGGGAGGACATTTGAAAGTGGCAATGGGTGTGGAAAGTGCTGTGTAGAAATGTCCCCTAAACTGGTTAGTAACCAGTACTCCTGCGTCCTCTTCCTGTCCCCACCTGTCATGTACGGGGAAAACCAGGACTTGTACAAAACAGATGTACAACCCCCCCTCCCCCGAAATGGCAGCTATTTCTGAAATGACAGCTGATCCCAGGCACCAGCTCACAGGCAGGGGAGCTCCTCAAGGACTGTGGGCACCATTTACCGGTGAGCTGAAGATCTCTTTCTCGTTGAAGATGAGGTGCAGCTCGGCGGCTGGTGACAGCTTCTCCACCTCCAGCCAGAGCCGCACCTCGCCTTGCTCGAGGATGTCCACGTTCCAGCCGGAGATCAGCTTGATGACTGGGAGACACAGTAGGGTGTGGGAAGGAGCCCTCTCCTCTCTCTGCACTCTCCTGGCCCCACCCAGCCCCACCCTTGGCAGTGAATGTGGGAAACACTTGCAGAGCCTGAAGGAGCTGGGCCTGGCTAGAGGCCTGTAAGCTCTCTACAGACTGAATTGACCTCAGAAAAGCATTTCCCTGTCAAGGCACCTTAAACGCTGGAGTCTGGGCTTCACCCCTGCCCATTATGACTTGGCTGGGGCATGGCCTGGGCACAAGATTTAGAAAAGTTCCCAAGGTGATTCCAATACGTGATGAAGTGTTGGACTGGATTTAAGGATTCCACCATCCAGAGACAAAAGAAGGAAGTGGAGGTTTAGATGATCTCATGTTCAGATGTCTCAAGAGCTGATAAGGATGATGATGATGGTGATGATGGTGGTGGTGGTGATGATGATGGGTGGGGATGATGGTGGTGATGGTGGTGACAACAGTGGTGGTATTGATGGTGACGATGGTAGTGATGATGATGGTGATGACGACAATAATGATGGTGATGATGGTGATGGTAGTGATGGTGATGGTGGTCATATAATGATGGTGATGGTATTGATGGTGGTGATGGTGATAATGGTGGTGATGGTGATGGTGGTGGTGGTGGTGGTGATGGTGATGGTGATAAGGGTGGCAGTGATAATGATGATGGTGATGCTTATGCCTTGTAAGGAACTGCCTTGTTTTCCTTCTTCACACATCTCTGACTCCCTGCTGGCTCTCCTTTCCCCATCCACATACGTCTGGTCTCTAGTCTTCTAGTCTGTGGCTCCCCTAGCTCTTGCTCCCACCTTATATCCTTGCTGACTGACTCAGTTACTTCTGTCTGACTCAGTTCTGCTCAGCACATGTTCACGGGCCTTTAGGAACAGGAGGAAGCTGCACCTCAGTGTTTACCTGGGTTTCTGATCTCATGACTCAACTTCTTCAGCTTGTTCAGCTCTGGGACAGTGAGGGGCAAGAAAGAAAACAGATGTGACATTAGGCCACAGGGTCCCACTACAGCCAACCTAGGGTTTCCATTCTGAGACGTTCCAAGAGAGCTCCATATTGCCTTCAGCCTGGGGTCATGTGCTTCACAGAGGCTGGTGGTGAGAACTGTGGGCTTTGGTCCTGGGGCACTGTGGGAGATGCTGCAGCTACCCTTGGCTACCCCAAGGTTGCATGCTCCCCACCTGCTCAGAAAAGCACCTCTTACATGCCAGGCTCTGCAGGCATGACCACATTGGTACCCAGCTCTGGTCAGGCTGAGCCTCAAGGTCCACTTGGCTTCTATGGGCACTGGTGATTGGGCTCTGGATCAGGATTTGTTTCCCTGAGGAGGTGGCAGGGAGTAAGGCCATTACCTTCCTCTGTCAGCGTGTGGCTTGCGGAGATGTCTTCATCAGCGTCGGTGACCACCACTGAGTAGATACCCAAGTCTTGAAGATCAGGTTCTTTCAAGATGACCTTGGACCTGGCAGAGAGAGGGGAGCTGATGCTCTGTGATGGGGCTTTGGGCTCATGAAGGGCAGGAGCTGGAGAATCTTGGCTCTGTGGCCTGCGCCCTGTCCCAAGTCCCGGCCAAGCTTGACAGCAGGGACAGCTACTCCCTTGCACCCTCTTGAGGTCCCCTGTGGGCCAGCAAAAGCTCTGGAGCTGGGCAGTGTGGCACATGATCTGCAACCAAGCAGCCTGAGACTCCGTGCATGCTTGAGGATTGTAGGCAGCGGCAAAGAATCCTTAAAGAATGCCTTCATGTCCGCCCCTAAAGGCACCCTCCCTTGCTTCCTCCGAGCTGGCAGCTAGCACCGCCATGGCAGATGGGGCAGCTCTGGCCAACCTGTGTGTCTTGCTGCCAGTTTTGCCCCCCTGTAGATGTTGCCCCCACGCCCCACTCACTTGTTAACTTCGTCCTCCACCTCCACCCTCTGTGGGTCGGGTGGACCCTTGTAATCCTTTGACCACTGAAACTCAGAGAAGTCGGGGGCTTCGGGGGCTTCGAATGCCAAGTAGATTTGGCCCTCTTTGTCCACACCAACTTCAATCTCCTGTGCATCTGGGGGTGAGATCCAGGAAGGGACAGCGGGGGTATTATAACTGGGTTGTGTCGTTTCCCTGGTTAGAGCTCAGACTTCTTGATTCCGTTTTGACTGGCTTTTCCTCTTCTTCCCTCTTTCCCTCCTTTTCCTCTTCCCTGCCCCTCTTAATTCTTCTCTTTAACATAAAAATTTGCTACATTAGCCCAGACTGGCTTTGAATTCACTATGTAGTCCGGGCTATCCACGACTCTACAACCTTGACCTTTGGAGTGCTAGGGTTATGGGTGTGTACAACCACACCTGGCTCCTGTCTCTAAAAACTCCTTTTCTCTTTTCTTTCTTCTCATCTCCGCAGTACTGTGATAAAACTCAGAGCTAGGCCAGCCCTCCACCACTGAGCTACATCCCTACCTGACTCCTGACTATCCTAAAACTTCCTCATGGACTAGTTTGCCATCTGCCTTTACTGTCCGTCCACTCCCTGCACCTGTCTCCCCTCTCACAACAGCAGAGATCCGCTGCTTCACCCACAGCCGCGTCCCCTCACCCACAGCCGTGTCCCCGGTGCATGCAGACCTAGATCCGCTGCCTCACCCACAGCCGCGTCCCCATGCATGCAGGCCTAGATCTGCTGCCTCATCCACAGCTTCATCCCTGGTGCATGTGGCCCTCACCAAGTATTTGTGGGTTGAATCCTTAACAGAATGTGCTTTATAGCTAGCCATGTGGGTGAGTCTATTGTCTGTGGGCCTTGGTGGTTGAACTGTTTTGCACTAGAACAAAGTGAGTCCTACTGTGTGAGGACCTAGGCACAACTCTTGACATGCATTGCAGGAGAGACTGCAGGCCCTGGGAGCTGAGGAGAGACAAAGCTACACAGAGTGGCTGAGATGGAACTGGGTATCAGTTCAGGTTGTTGCATAACTTCATGCTTATGGCATGGAAAGCATGGAAGATGCCCTCACAGCCTGTGGAAGAGGGTGGTGAGGGGCACAAGCCAGAGGGAAAGTTGAGCTGGCAGTGGGTAGGGTGGTGGGTGGGTCAGAGCCCAATGGCTCCAGGCCTCCAGATGCATCCTCATGTGTCTCCCGTCTTCCCTCTGAGCATCTCCTGCACCCAGACCCCAGTCCCTCAGTGCAGCCTGGCACTCCCTGGTCATCGTACCTGGCTTGTCCTCCAGGAGCACAAGGTCAGTGGGCACCGATGGTTGTCCTAGCCCAGCTGAGTTCATGGCCTGGACCCTGAACATGTATTGCTTTCCTGGCTCCAAGTCAGATACCTGGGGGTAGGAGAGCAGATGGTGAGGACAGGAAGGGGGCATCTCCCCAGACACTGTCCAGAGTTGCTAGGACCCCGCCTGGGCTGGGGCAGGCCAGGAATATGCCCTTTTCCTGGGATCCAGGGTGGGTTTTGATTTTGTTTTGAGATAGGGCCTCTCTATGCTGCCCAGGCTGGCCTGGGACTCACCATTTTCCTGCCTTACCCTCTGGGCTACTGAGGTTAAGGGCCGGTATCCTCGTTCTTGGCTTCCAAGTTCTAATTTTCGTTTGTTTTAAGACAGGGTCTCTTGTAGCTCAGGCTGATCTTTAACTTGCTTATGTAGCTGGGGCTGGCCTGGAACTCCCCAGCCTCTTGTCTCTACTTCCCAAGTACTGGGATTACAGGCCCACACCACCATGCCTGCCTGTCAATTCCAGTTTTCCATTGGTCTCCCTCTCGGGCTTTATCCTCTGGGCGATGATTGGATGTAACTCACTGTCTTCCCATCTAGAAAGCCCCTTCCTTTCTGCATTCCTCATCTCTCACAGATACTGCCTTCTCCTCAGAGGCTCTGAGACAGACCTGGGGTCTCCTTCCATGCTCCTTTCTTAGCCCTAAACAAGTTATTTTTCTTTCTCCCCCTTAATGGCACTGGGGATTGAACCCAGGCCCTCATGCATGCTAAACAAATATTCTACCACTGAGTTACATTCCTAACATTAAAAAAAAGTTAGCTGGGTGTGATGGTGCATCCCTTTAGTCCCAATACAGAGGCACAGATCTCTATGAATTTGAGGCTAGCCTGGTCTACATCCAAGATCCAGGCCAGCCAGAGCTACACAGTGAGACCCTGTCTCAAAATTAATCAATTAATTAATTTTTGGAAACAATCCCATGTAGGCCAGACATGTAGTCAAGGATGACCTTGAACTTCTGACCCTTCTGCCTCTACCTCCTGGGCGAGGAGATTGCAAGCCACCATGCTTAGCTTACCTGGTGCTGGGGATGAAATCCAGGGCCTTGTGTATCCTAGGCAGGCAGTCTGTTACCTGAGCCACATCCTCAGCTCTAATATTTTGTTTTGAAACAGGGTCTCAATAAGTTGCCCAGGCTGGCCTTGAACTTGCTCTGGAGGCCAGGCAGGCTGTGAACTTCTTACCCTCTGGCCTGGGCCTTCGGAGTAGCTGGGATTAGACGGCAGTACCAAATGTGGCTCCTTAACGCATCTTAAAGGAGGCGCTCCTGTCCGTGTCCCAGCTGTGCCTCAATGGAAACTCTATTTTTTTGGATTAGCCCCACAGTTCCCTCAAAGATATTTCTGCCCCTGGACCTTTCTCCAGTCTGTCTTTACCTCTGCCAATCTGACTATGCCTAAATCTTCCAGTGGTCTTCAGGGTCAATTTCCACTTCTGATGTTTATGACCTAAAGTCTTCCAATGTACCTGAGCCTCTGCCCTCTTACTTCTATGTAAGTGACCGTCACTCGAGAGCTCCCCCAGGGTCCCCGGCCTTTGCCCTTGCTGAGGTCTCTGCCTGAACACCCCAGCCCCACTTCCTTCTCGGTCTAACTGATTCCAACCCAGGCATCCTTATTCAGCTGTGACTTATGCAAGGATGCCAGCAAGCAGCTCTGACTTTCCTCCCTGGAGCTCCCAGAATCCTTCTGATCTCTTCTGTCACCAATGCCCAGGGCATGTTTAGCTTAAAATGTCTGGGACCTGGTCCAGATCTGACAGTAAGTAGGTGTCAAGAAGTGGTTAGTGAGTTCCTGAGTAGCAGCCAACCGTCCCAAGGTGGAACCAGTGCCAAGTCACGGAGGCCTGGGCCCTGGCCTGGGCCAACACACGGGAAGCGGCAAGAAGACCATCCACCGTGCATTGGTTGACTCTACTGTGGGGAGACGAACCCAGAATCTGCCAAACTTCTACCTCTTCACTGGTCTCACCTTATGTCCACACTCCTGTGTCTAGAAGACCTAATGTTGTCTAAACATTTCAGCTTCGAAGCCACCATTTGATAGTGACATTTGTCGGTATAAAAGACTTTCCCTGTGCGTCTTTATTTGTTCACGAGGATCTTGTTTCCTTGGTATTTGTAATGACAACTGACGTCTGCCAAATGCAGTGGCAGGGAGGACAGAGGGGCAGAAACTCACCCTGAGGTGGGTGCCAGAGGTGGCGTCTGGGGAGACAGGCTTCCACTCCTCAGAGCCTCTCTCCTGGAAGCTGACTCGGTAGCCTGTGACTGGCCCGGCTCCTATATACAGTGGAGGCTCCCACCGCAGCATCAGGGAGGTGGCCTGCACCTCAGACACCCTCACATCATATGG
>CABHPH010162943.1:16263-51479 GCA_902168325.1 Peromyscus nudipes | reverse complement strand
AAATAAATAAAGTAAAAAAAAAAAAAAAAAAAAGAAATATGGGCAAGATGTGGGATTGTTCATCCAGGCAACAGCTAGCCGACCATCCATCAGCCTTCTAGCCAGACAGGTGGGCAGCAAGCAGTGCGAGTCAGTGTGTAAGCAGTGGGCAGTAAGTGTGCAAGCTGGACAGTTTGTCAGTCATCACTGAGTCTGGAAGTGACTCCTGTGGGCACAGAGAGACCTGGCCCAGCCTTGGTTACACAACACTTGACCTTGGACCTGAAGCTTCGCTGTTTAAAATATGCTCAGCATCACCTCCTCCCAGAAGCCTCCCTGACCTTCCCCACCCCTTCTGAGACAGAATGACCCCTCCCAGACTTTTGTTGTCAAGGATGGCAGGAGTACTGGTTATGACCTCTAGAGCCAGACTGCCAGGGTCATGTCCCAGCTCTGCCCTTCCTAGTGGTGGGGACTTGGAATTATTTAACCTTGCTGATCCTGTCTCCTCACCTCAAAGCGAGGTAAAAACAGTTGTTATTACGTGGAGCTGTAGAGAGCAACAGGGGGGTCACTCATAGAAAGCACCCACACAGCAAACACCCCGTTGACGTTAGCTGCTCCGAATCGCATCCCAGCTTGTAATACCCAGGGCATCCCACATGCCAGCAAGTGCTCCACCGCCGAGCTATTCCCAGCATCTGGGGAAAGTTTTATGTGGAACACAGACCTGAGACATCCAGGGCGATGTGTGTCTAGGACTGAGTTTGAGGGTGGTAGATTGAAAGTCCTGGGTGAGCCTGGCTGCCCCGACAGTGTGGCCTTAGAGTTAATGAAAGGTCTGTGGCCAGAAAGAGATCAGATGGTGTCAAGGTGGGTGACAGTTTGGCTGGGACCAGATAGTGGTCTAGTTAGGGATCCTCTCAGGCCGGCTTAAGATATAGTCTGCATCAGGGTTTACCTCAGTGGTTCTCAATCCGTGGGTCATGACTCCTTTGGAGGGGGACATTGAATGACCCTTTCACAGATATCAGATATCCTGCATATTAGATATTTACATTATGATTTAGTAGCAAAATTACAGTTATGAAATATAGTAAAAATAATTTTGTGGTTGGGGGTCACCACAACATGAGGAACTGTATTAAGGGTCACAGCATTAGGAAGGTTGAGAACCACTGGTTTACAGGGTCAGCTTGTGCAGGATGTGGGGTCTGGACCAACAGAACAGGGCAGGACGCCCAGGGTGGGCAGTGACACTTGTGTTGTTGGTATGATGACAGGGAGTGGGAACAAGTCTGGGTATTGGCTCTCAGGCTCTTACCTGGCTCGGGCATCTTCCACTCTTTGCACTCAAACAGGTTGCTGGGTGCTGACAGCTCACCAGTACCCGCCCAGTTCACTGCCCGGGCTCGGAACTCATAGAAATGGCCTTCGTGAAGGTTGGTGACCTGCAGAGGTGGAAAGTCAGATCGTGGAACTGAGGCTGGGGCAGAGAAGTGGGAGGTACCATGGTGGTGGGACAGCCAGAGCGGGAAACCTGTGGGGGCTTCCAATATGGCTGTTCTGGGGTCTCCTGGGTGGCAGAGCCTGGGGAACCCTGAGGCTTTCCCACCATGCTTCCTGCACCTTGCACAGCAGTAGCGACAGAGGCTGCAGCCTCACCTTGCACACCCGGCTTGGGATAGGCTGATGGTTGACTGGGTGCCAGTCTGACTCCTCTGAATCGTGCTGGTCCACAAAGTAGCCCAGGATCTTGCCACCTCCGCGCCGTTTGGGGGGTTTCCAGCCAATGACCATTTCATTCTTTCCACAGGATAGGAGTGCAAAGTCATACGGGGCCGATGGGGTAGCTGTGGAGAGGCAAGGACTCAGGAGGGGGCTCCTTGGGGTGACTGAATTGAGCAGTGGTTCCCCAGGGAGCTGATAAGCCTCCCTTGGTGGATGCCCACCCTGATCTGGGAGTCCGCTCTGAGTAGCAGTGTCTGTTCCCTTCAAGGGTGTCTTGGAGTCTGATCTCTGAGCCTGGGAGCTCTCCCACTCTCCAGGATCAGTACTCACCATGGCCTCAGGGCACTCTCACTTCCTCCTTGAAGGAAAGAGTGAGCAAAAAAGCTCCAGTTCCCTTGAGAGAGTTTAGACCTTCCAAGACATGGCCTTGGCTCCTGCTCAGGCCAGGCTTCCCTGAGGATTGCAGGCTGGACCTGCCCTGGACTCACCCAGAGCCTGCTTGACCCTGACAGGCTGTGTCACAGCTGAACTCTCACCAACCCCAGCCTCGCTGACCGACCTGATGCAAAATTCATACTCCTTCCCAGTCCTCAGCCCTGGAACCGTGAACCTGGGAGAGAAAAGTTCAGTCCTTAGGGGTGTCCAAACAGCTGACAGTATCTCAACCGCCTTATGGGATTAAATGGTCACTAGCGAGATAGGAGTAGAAGGTTCGAGTCTAAAATATTGCCCCAGTCTCTTGGTGACATACAAAATGGCACATGAAGAATGTCATCCTTAGGGCTGAAAAGAATATCTGTTCTTCTAGAATCCATCACCCACACGTAAAGATGAGGGGCTGGAGGGTGGCGTAGTTGGTAAAGTGTGTACCACACACGCCTGAGGAAATGAGTGTGGTTGCTAGCACCATTGCCAAAGTGGTGTGTGGTGATGTGTATGCCTAACTTCTGCTCAGGGTGTCTGTGCATGGGTAGAGACAGGATCCCCGACCTAACCTAACTGACCAGCCTAGTCTGTTACTGAACTTCAGGTTCATTGAGGGACCCTGTCTCAAAAAATAAGATGAGATGCTGAACAGATGGCTCAACCTGACCACCCGAGTTTGGTTTCCATATGGTGGAAAGAGAGAACTAATTCCCACAGGCTGTCCTCTGACCTCCACATGCACCCAGATTAATGAATAAACATAATTTTAAAATATCTTTAAAAGGTGGGGCTTGGGAGATGGTTCAGTGGGTAAAGTCCTTGTGGACCAAGCCCAAGGAGACGAGTTTTGCTTCTCAGGAGCCACAAAAAGCCAGACATGGTAGTCTGTAATCCCAGCTCTCCTTTTTTTTTTTTTTGTTTTGTTTTGTTTTGTTTTGTTTTGTTTTTTTGAGACAGGGTTTCTCTGTGTAGCTTTGCGCCTTCCCTGGAACTCACTCTGTAGACCAGGGTGGCCTCAAACTCACAAAGATCCGCCTGCCTCTGCCTCCCGAGTGCTGGGATTAAAGGCGTGCGCCACCACCGCCCAGCCAATTCCAGCTCTCCTTAACAGATTGGGAGGCAGATAGAACTGCCCGTGGCTCACAGGCCAGCTAGCCGAGCACACACAGCAGTGAACAAGAGACCCTAGCTCAATCAAGTTGGAAGGTGAGGACTGACATCAATGGTCGTTCTCTGGTCTTCAAATGTCCACTATGTCATGTGCACACCCACATCCATGGACACGAACACACACACACACACACACACACACACACACACACACACACACACGCGCACTTTACAAAAAGAAAGGTGAAGACTGACCGAGGAAGCCGTCTAATGTCAACCTCTGGCCTCCACACTCACGTGCACAAACCTACAGGAACATATATATGTACATATTCACCACATTTGCAAACATACTAAAGATGCAAAGACGCCTGAAAGGGGACTGGGTCAAGGCCAAGGAAGCCGACCTCCCGCCCAGTGCTGCTGGACACATGCTCATGCTCAGGACGCATGCTCAGCTTTGGAGAACAGTGTCTGGTATGATCTACACTGATGCTGTGACTCAACTTCTGAGAATCCTTTGAAAGACCCTCCAGAGAATTACCATCCCAGGCCCTCCAAAGACACCCTGGCTTGTAGGAAACCTGCCTTCCTTATCCTGTTTCCTCCGGATGATACAGGAACCCTGGGCCTCCCTTTCCCTCACCTACATTTCCTGTAGCTCTATGAGGTGCCTGCCTGACAGAGGTTACCTCCACCCTCAGACTCCTGCCGACAGGCCTCTCAATGAGTGGGTGTGTTAAAACAGACCCTCTGGGTCCAGGTCCCCTGCCTTCACTTATTATAGGAACTTTGGCTAGGTCTAAGTTAAGACTCTGTGCCTCAGTTTCTCTATCTTTAAAACAACAGCACAAACAACCATGTCGAAGGCAGGATTGCAGTGAGCTAGGAGAACTCAGCACACGGAAGAGCTTAGAGCGGCGCCCAGCCTGGGGTGTCCTGGCCAGGAGCCAGTGAGACAGACTTACTTGGTGTCCAGGACGGGCTTGTTGTTCACCGTCTGCCACTCTGATGCCCCTGCTTCCCGGGAGTAGATGTAATAGCCCAGGAGTTCTGTGCCACCCTCCACGGGCTCCCAGGCAAGGGAGACGGAGGTCTGTGTGTCTCGGAAAGCTTGAACTTGAGCTGGCGGAGGAAGAGTCGCTGAAAAAGGGGGGCAGAGAGAGGGCACAGAGTTATGGTTCTGATAGGTGAGGAGGGGGAGGAGGAGGAGCATGGGGGGGTGGGGGGATTTGGGAGGACTTGCCCAGCAGTCAAGGCAGTGGCTAGGTTCCTGACCTGCTACAGGGCTTTGGGACCGCCCAAGCTGAGTGTGCCTGATACCCACTCTTCTGTCCTACAGCACCTAGTTCCTCACCCAAACACCAAGGCCTTCTGCATCAATCTCAGTCAGTCCTTCTCTCCCCTCTCCCTCCCTCCCTCCTTCCTTTGCTCCTTCCCTCCCTCCATTCCTCCCACCCTGCTCCAATTTGAACAGCTTTCCCCAGGTTTAACTTCAATCTTAAAAACAAAACAAACAAAAACAGAAACAAAAAACAAAACAAAACAAAACAAAAACCCCAAACAACAACTTGATTTTGATAGAATAATGAAAATTCTATACTGATTTTCATGGTTCCCAAAGACCAAGTTGCTTGAGTTGGGACCCCCATGATTTGCTAAATGGATGGACAGATGGTTGTTTGTATGTATATATGGAAGTATACAAGCATGTATAGGTGGATGAATGGATGGTTGATGTGTGTGTGTGTGTGTGTGTGTATCTGTGTGTGTCTGTGTGTGTATGGGTGGATATGTGTGTGCCTATGGGTGGGTGGGAGCTCCGATGAATGAATGGGTGGGTAGAAGCTGATAACCCTGATGCTTACTACAGCGACCTCCAGAGGAGGAATCATGGGAAGAAGGGCATTTCCTATGGGCTTCCAGTTGCGGAATATTACTTTAACTATGTGAAGGTATGCTACATTTGTTTCTGCTGCATTTGTTTAACTATGTAAAAATGTATTGCATTTATTTCACCTTGCCTGCCTAAGGCACCCGATTGGTCTAATTAAAAGCTGAATGGCCAATAGAAAGGCAGGAGAGGGATAGGCAGGGCTGGCGGGCAGAGAGAATAAGTAGGAGGAGAATCTAGGCTTGAGAGAGAAGAGAAGGAGAGAGACATACATCTGGGGCCAGAAGCCAGGCAGCCTCCAGCCGGCTATGGAGACAGCAGGAAAGTAAGACAGACAGAAAGGAAGAAAGATTAAAAAAAAAAACAAAACACAAAAACCCTAGAGGCAAATTGTAGATAAAGAGAAACAGATTAAAATAAGAGCTAAGCTAAGGCCGAGCATTCATAACTAATAAGTCTCCACGTCATGACTTGGGAGCTAGTTGGTGGCCCAAAAGAAAAAGCCTGGCCCAGCCTCCCTCCTTTCTTCTCTTTCTCCTTCTCTCTCTCCTTGCTTTTCTCTCTTGTTTTTTTCTTTTCATTTTGTACAGTAAAATCGACTTTCATAATACAAAGAAATGCCTTTTGTTTTTTTCTTCCTTCTCAATCCTTCTTTTTCTGAGTTGCACCAGTGTCTTGTCCTGAGGCTGGTCTAGAGGCTGCGGGCATCTAACCACAAACCATTCACTGGCAAAGCCCAGAATCCAAGTGAAATGTCCATCAGACTAGAATCAAATAAAAACACCAGTTGCCCACCAACCCATTCACATGTGCCATGTACCTACACACTGAGTGGTTTTTAAATAAGAATGGCCCCTATAGGCTCATATATGTGAATGCTTGGTCACCAGGGAGTGGAACTATTTTAAAGGATTACAAGGATTAGGAGGTGTGGCCTTGTTGGAGGAAGTGTGTCACGGGGGTGGGGGTTGGGGGTAGGGGAGTGGCCTTTGAGGTTTCAAAAGCCCCTACTAGACCCAGCCTTTTTTCTGCACCATGTCTGCCTGTGTGCTGCCATTGCTTCCCGCCATTGTGATAATGGATTATCCATTGAAACTGTAAGCAAGCCCCCAACTAAAAGCTTTTTTAAAGTTGCCTTGGTCATGGTGTCTCTTCACAGCAATAGAACAGTGACTAACACACACACACACACACACACACACACACACATACACGTAAATATTTGTATATATGTATGTATGTATGTATACATAAATTTTTGAAGCAGGGCAAATCCAGGGCTACTCCATGGAGCCCCCAGGTCCTCTCAGAGAGCAGAGAACCTCAGAATGCAGAGGCTTTGAAAGAATAGGGGCCTTGAGAAATTGGGGTGAGATGGAGCTCCCATGGGGGAACTCAGGAGGAGTCAAAAGTTGGGGAGACAGTCACCAGGGGCCCCAGAATCATAAGTGTGGCAAGTGAGAGCACCAGGTCTGCCTGGAGAGCCAGTTCTCACATGGGACTGTCTGACCACTTGTGGAGGAAGTAGGGGCCTGCACAGGAAGTCCACCCATTTAAGAGGCTCAGAACACCTTCACAACTGAGAGATGCTTCCTCATGCTCACGCCTGTGCTAAACCCAGCTGGTGACTGTCCACTGTGAATCATTGATCCGGGGAAAACACCCATCCCTCCCCAGGTCTGTTGCCCAGAGAAATGCAATTTCTGATAACTCAAAACTTTACAGACTGGAGGTTATGTTGCTTTTCAGCTTCAGTGACAGGGAAATGCTCCTTGCTGAAGCCTGAGTTCCAATCCCAGGATTGACAACATGAATAGCCTGCCTTTTCCCTCCATGGAGCAGCCTCACTTGGTACCTGGCTTGCCCTTCAGGGCAATGGGCTCGCTGGGTTCTGAGGGATCGCTCATGCCATACTGGTTCAAGGCTCGCACTCTGAAGACGTACGATTTTCCTTTCTCCAAGTCCAGGAGGGCGAATCTCGGGGACTTGATGGGTGTTTCTGAGCTGATAGCTTCCCAGGTTCCACTACCTATGACAGACTGGGGAGCAAGAAGGATTGGGGTTGGTTCAGCGTCTGCTGGAGCCTGGTTGTGGCCTGGGCCCTTCCCCTGCAGGCTCTCAGAGCAGCTGTCTGCAGCATGGATGAACTCCTGGGTACCTGATCTCTCCTCTGTTGCTTCCTCAACCTCCTCACTCTGATGTCTGCTGAGCCCCTGGCGGGAGGTGTGGCCAGCACTAACTGGGGGTTCCGATGTGGCTCACACAACGCTAATGGCATTATACCTGCAATCACTTGGGCCCAAACCTGTGCTTCAGCCACAAAGCCAGTTGACTCCACCTTCAAAACACATCCCGGGTCCAATGTGAGCTCCCCACGACACCCTGGATCCAGGCCAGCTTCACCTGTTCCTTGAATTACTAACTAGTCTCACTGACGCCTCTCATTCTGATGTCAGCTTTTTTTGTTGTTACTTTTCTTTTCTTCCTTCCCCCTTCCCACATTCCTCTTTACTTCTTGCTATCTTTTTTTTTTTTTAAAGATATATTTTATTATTTTGTGTGTGAGAATACCCAGAGGCCAGCAGGGGGCACCCAATCCCTTGGAGCTGGAGTTACAGGTGTTTGTGAAGAGCTGGGATCTGAACTCTGGTCTTCTGATGAAGCAGTCTGGATTCTTAACTGCTGAGCCATCTTTCTAGCCCCCTTTGATTTGTTTGTTTTTGAGACAGGGTTTCTCTATGTAGCCCTGGCTGTCCTGGAACTCACTTTGTAGATCAGGTTGGCCTCGAACTCACAGAGATCTGCCTGCTTCTGCCTCTCAAGTGCTGGGATTAAAGGTGTGTGCCACCATGCCCACGGGGGGGGGGGGAGGGGGCGGGGGCGGGGGGGGGTTTGGTTTTTGAGAGAAGGTCTCACATAGCTCAGGCTGGCATAAAACTCATTCAAGGGCGGCCTTGAACTCTTGAATCCTTCTGCCACTATCTTCTAAGTGCTGAGATTACAGGCGTGTACCACCATGTCTCCATGAGATTACAGGCATGCACCACCATGTCTCCATGAGATTACAGGCATGCACCACCATGTCTCTATGAGATTACAGGCGTGCACCACCATGTCTCGATGAGATTACAGGCGTGCACCACCATGTCTCGCTCTGGTCTTTTCTTCAGTGGCTGTCAGTGGGATCCTTTATAGCAACCGGTCCCTGTCCGCTCAGAACCCTTTCAAGCTCCTGTGTCCTGACCTGCTACGAGACACTTCCCTGTGACTTGCCGCCTATCTGGCCACCATTCACTTTCCTTTCTCCACTACATTATACCTAGGTCTTCCTGTTGCTCTCCAGAGGCCCAGGTCCTATCTCTGGGCCTTTGTACTTGTTGCAACCTATATCAGGAATGCTCTAGAATATTCTTGGCTCCTAATTTCCTATAGGCTCTCACTAAGAACTCACCTTCTGGGGAAGCCTCCAGTCACACCTAAGACTTCAGAAGCCTCCCCTACTTTCTGTCTTATTCCTTAGCAACTCTACTAGACAATGAACTCTTGTCCTTAATTTTACAGCCCCAGCTTGTCTCTCAGGCCTCCCCACCTCACCATATCACCAGGGCCAGGATCGGTCCCTGCCCATGGGAGAATGGATGACTAAATGAATTCTCAGGAAATGCAAGGTGGATGTTAATTTCCACACGAGGGAGGGAGCATAGGTGTTGAGACTTTTTGATAACGTGTCTGAAGTCACCCATCAAGCAAGATGCGGATCAGGCACGCAAACTCTGGTGTGGGCAGCAGCAGCTCAGCTCACTCTCTGCTTTATCAGGGACTCAGAAGGCAACCACTGCTCCTGAGCTTCTGGGAAGATGGAGGGTAGAGGGCCACAGTGAGGACCTGCTGACCCTGCCTCCCTGGCCCTTCTTCTCCAAGGCCCACATGATTGTCAGGGCCTAGAACCCACCAAAAAATGACCGCAGGCATCAGTGGACATTACCATGCACTTCATGTGTGCTGGGCTCCGCTCTGCACATTCAGACGACACACAGCTCAGACCTACACGGTGTGTATTATTTATTATGTTATTATATATTGTTATTATGAACATTGTACCAGACAAGAAACTGAGGCACAGAAGGGTTAACACAAACAACATTGCTACTAATTTGCAGAAGCAGCCCTTGAGCCCAGGTAGCCCTTACTCCATAGCCCAGGAAACAGTTTCTCTTTTGTGTGTATGTTTGTGTGAGGGAATGGTATGCCGAGGCATGGGTGCCTGCATGTGTGGGTGCGTGCACTCATGTGTATGTGTGTGTGTGTGTGTGCGTGTGCACGTACATGCATGCAGGTGTGGGCGTGTGTAGGCCAGATGTTGACACTGAATGACTTCCTCAATTGTTTTCCTCATTTTTTTTTTAGACAATCTCTTACTGAACCTGGGGCTCACTCACTGGCTAGACTGACTGGCTAGCCAGCTCAGGGATCTTCCTATCTCTGCCTGCACCAGCACTGGGATTCCCAGAACCCACTGGCAGGCATGGCTTTTTATGTGAATGCTGGGGATCTGAAGGCAGGGAGTACTTAGCCATCTTGCCAGCCCCACAAACTGTCAATTATCTGCAGCTCTCTTATGCCAGAGAATTAAGGCTGTTTATCTGCAAGATGAGTAGAGGGTCTCTCTGGAGAATCAGAGGTAGTGAGTCCTCCCTGGACATTTTAAATTCATAGATTCAGCTAAGTCATTATTGAAGCAGCTGTCTTCTCTTATAACAGGAGTGACCCTAACAGGGCCAGTTTTTTTTTTCTTCCCCAGGGACCAGTTTGCTAAGACCTCTGCCCCATATTACCCTCCCATCCCATGTTGACTCATGTCTGCCTTCAACCAGACCCTCAGGAAGTATGTCCAGTCTGGTAGCCAATCAAGGTCCTACCCAGCCACAAGCAGGAACTGTTCTTGCTATTTTCAGTCAGACCCCTGACACAGCAGACAGACAGGCAGACCCATGACACAGCAGACAGACAGGCAGACCCCTGACACAGCAGACAGACAGGCAGACCCCTGACACAGCAGACAGACCCCTGACACAGCAGACAGACCCCTGCAACCACAGTTGGTGACTAGAAATCAGGAGCCAATCATAAAATGATTCCTGTACCAGTAAGGGTCTATACCCAATCACTTCAAAGTACACTTAACCACAGTTGGAATTTCCCTAGCTGTGTTTAAAAGGAGCCTGCGAGCTTCTCTTGGGGTCACCCTTAGCCTCTTTGTCAGATGGCTTGACCCCAGCATGCTGGAACTTTTTTATTAAACACTCTTGTGGATTGCATATGTGACTGGTGGTCTTTTATGGAACCTCTCAAGGACCCTAACAGTTACGTCATCTACTAACTCAGACTCTGCCTTTAGGGAGGTGAGTGAGCTGCAGTTACTAGCCCTGGCTATGTGCAGTGTTCTCCCCCATCCCCCAAGGCAGACTTCCAATACAGGATGCAGGACACTGAGCCACAGTGAGCTTAGGATACTGGTTCAGCCTCAGACAGCAGAGCTTGGATTTGACTGGAGCCCATCAATGTTGTCTTTTGCTTGGACAAGAAAGAAGGGCCATCTTCCTTCTACCTCCTTCACAGTCTCCCCTGCTCCATCTCTGTCCCTAGTGAGGACCATTACTCAGTGCCCCTGTCTGGTGAGTATAAGCCTCACTTGCCACTCAACATGGCCTCCAGTGCTGGGCCCTAGGTGTGACCCTATACCATTGACCTGGAGGTATGGAGGCCTAGGAAGCCAGTGGATCTCATTGTAGTTACAGCTGTCTGACCCTAGGGAGCACTATCTGTAATTATTTTGGCTTTCACCACAAAAAGGCCATGTAATCCATCCTCCTGCCTTAGAGTAAGGCTTAGCTCAGGCCCTTCCAGGCAGTAATTCCTATCTCTGAAGACCCCAAAGTTGTTCCTGGGGCTCTCCACATTCTGCACCACCTCCACCCCAGATCCCATAGCTGCCTATGTCTTAGGCTATCCTGGGGCTGTTTCTCAGTCCCATCTGTACCTTTTCCAGAGAGTAAGTCAGTGGGGCTCTGCCATGGGGGCGTGGCTCCTCCCAGCTCAGAACTGCGTAGGCCTCTCTGATCTCGCTGGCGTGGACATTGGTTGGGGCTGAGGGAATGGTTACAGCATCTGGAATCCAGAGTCATCAAGAGAGAGATGAGTTTGCCCTCAATGACCCCTAATCTCAGCCCTGCATTCCACAGAGGGTGCTAGGAGCATGGGGGGTGGTGGGGTGGGGCAGAAGATTGTCCTAGCTCACCTAGCAAATCCAGACAGGGCCAGCACCAGACCCTGGTTCCCTGAGGCCCTGCCCAGGGTCTTTGTGGGAAGTCATTTATTCCACAGAGGCACAGCCAGACACTCTATGGGGACCAGTGTTTGGTTTTTTCTGAGTAGATCCTTCTACACTCTGAACACAATAGCTTCCCTGTTCTACCAGCCAAGTCCTGGAACTGTGAGGGGGCTGGCTCCAGGGACAGAGCTGGAGAAGGTCACACATACCTTCAAAGTCATTCTTGCTGATGGTGATCTTGCTGCCCAGGTCATAGGGAATCTCTAGGAAGAAGGATGGAGCACAGGGGATTGGGTCAGGAATTAGCTAGTCACCTTAGGTTCTGTATCCTGCCCTGGCCATGCAGCTTCAGGAATGGGCCTTCTGGGTCTAGCTTTCTTAGAGTCCAAAGTGGGCCCTGTTGTTCTTGGGGCAGATGGAGCCAGACACAGGAGCCACGTGCTTCAAGCTTATGGAGTTGGGGCAAACCCAAGGCATGGTGACTTCTAAGGGCTGGGAGAGCTGTGTCTCTAACACCCCCAGAGGTGGGGCTTGAGGGCAGATGGTCACCTCCCTCAGACTAGGGGCACCTGAAGTAGCAGCTGTGATCAGAACTTGGTCAGGTGTGTCTTAGGGATGGGTCTGGTGCCTTCCCTAAGACCAGCTGTTTCTTCCCCCTCAGAGGAGGGGTTCCTAAAGACAGGACCATGCCTCCTCCACCAGACTAAGGATACTCAAGAATCAGACTGAGTTCTCATCAAACTAGGGCTGGGCAGTATCTTCTTTTTCTTAATCTCAGACTCAGGGCTTCCTGGAGGTTGGGCGATGGTTAGTGTTAGACTGTCAATTTGACAGAATTTACAATCACCATGGAAACAAACCTCTGAGCATGTCTGTGAGGGAGTCATATGAGGTGGAAAGACCTGTCCTAAATGTGTGTGTGTGTGTGTGTGTGTGTGTGTGTGTGTGTGTGACCATTCTTTTTTTTTTAAAAAATTTTATTTTATGTACACGGGTGTTTTGCCTGCATGTATGTCTGTGTGAGGGTGTCAGGTCCCCTGGAACTGGAGTTACAGACGATTGTGAGCTGCCATGTGGCACCATTCTGTGGGCTGGGGTTCTGGACTAAGTAAAAAGAAGAAATTTGAGACCACCGGTGGTGGCCGTCTCTCTCTGCTTCCTGACCATGAATAGAATGTAACCAGCTGCCTTGTGCTCCCAGGGTCATGGCTCTCCCACTGTGAGGAACTGTACCCTCAAACTGGGAGCCCAAATAAGCCCTTCCTTTCTTATGCTCTGTTTATTAGATGTTTTACAGCAGCATTGACAACAGGCACCAGGTCACCTCTTTCCCATTGAGGCTGTCTATTCTGAGAGCCCTGGACTGGGTCCCTCCAGGGTCCCCTCAGGATCTCTATACTCACCTGTCTTCTTCTGGGCTGCATCATGGTCACCCATGACAACCACTTCTGAGGCCTTGGAAGGGAGGCTGCTGCCGGCCTTGCTGATGGCTCGCACTCGGAATCGATAGCTCTGCCCTTCAATGAGGCCTTGGATCGGGCACCGACAGGTTCCCCCAGGAGCCATATGGCAGGGCACCCATTCCTCCGAATCACCCTGGCACCTGTGGAAATAGATCCTGGCTTTCAGCCCGTCATGTCTGAGCCCCTACAGGGGCTGTTTCCTGCACACAGGCTGCAGCTGCCTTCTGCCTATGCATGTCCTCTACTCCCACTTAGAAAGAAGCCTTGCCCCAGCCTGGGCCTAGAGACCTTTCACCATCCACCGCCATGATTAGAAGGTCCAGTGCCTCTGGAGAGCTTACTGCGTCCCCAACACCATGATGGGACCTTCACCCCCACTTCGATTTTGTCTTCCCCTGTCCCTGCATACTTAGAGAGCTAGAAAACTTGCCCAGGCACGCACTGCAGTCACTAGTCCCTCTTCTCTTAGGCCTGGTTTTCTCCTTAGCTCCGGCTTCAGCATCCACAGCACACGAAGGAGGTAGGGAGTTCTGTGTCTCTACCCTTCCTTCCCCACTCTCAGTGTGTTCCCCTCTGGGGTCTGACCTAGCCACCAAATTCACAGGGACCCCGACCCCCACAACAAGCTGTTTGTCAGTATTTTGCCCAAGCAGCTTTGCCACACCAGAATGTAACTCACAGCTCGATGGAGTAACCAGTGATAATGCTGCCCCGGGTGTCACTGGGTGGGGCCCAGGTCAGGGTCAGGCAGTCTCTATGCACATTCAGGCACCGGACATTTAGTGGGGAGCCTGGAACTCCTGGCTTCTCAGCTGCAGCATCTGAACCCCAGAGGGGCGAAAAAGGACTTGTTAGGGAATATTATTTTAAGGTGTGTTACTTTTGTTTATGTTGCATTTAACTCTGTGAAGCTGTGTTACTACTGTGCCTGTCTAAAACATCTGATGGTCTAATAAAGAGCTGAACGGCCAATGGCAAGGCAGGAGAAAGGATAGATGGGGCTGGCAAGCAGAGAGAATTAAAAGAAGGCGAAATATGAGCTAGGCAGTAGTGGTACACGCCTTTAATCCCAGCACTTGGGAGGCAGAGCCAGGAGGATCTCTGTGAGTTCGAGGCCAGCCTGGTCTACAGAGAGAGATCCAGGACAGGTACCAAAGTACAACAGAGAAACCCTGTCTCGAAAAAACCAAAACAAAAACAAAAACAAAACAAAAAAAAAAAAAAAAAAAAAGAGAGAGAGAAATCTGGGAGGAAAGATCAAAGAAGTAGCCAGAGAAGGAAGAGGACTCCAGGGACCAGCCACCCAGCTCCACAGCAAGTCCCAGAGTAAGAGTAAGATTTACAGAAGTAAGAGAACAGGAAAAGTCCAGAGGCAAAAGATAGAGGGCATAATTTAAGTTAAGGAAAGCTGGCAGGAAACAAGCCAAGCTAAGGAGGGGGCATTTATAAGTAAGGGTAAGTCTCCATGTGTGATTTGGAAGCTGGGTGGCGGCCCCCCAAAAATGAGCAGAAACAACCAACAATAAGGACTCATCCTCTGAGACCATTTGGCACCTAGACCTCCCCCTACCCCGTGTCTGACCTCCTTTTCCCTGAGTCCTCCAGGGCCTGTTCTGACCTGGAGGACCAGTGACTGGGGGCTAACCTGGCCCCCACTAGACAGATGCATCTGGGGGAGGGGCGACATATCATTTATTAGGTGCCATTTTATACCAGGCACCTGAACAGTTGACAATCGATCTGTGAACTCCAGAGCAACGTCCATTTTAGAGCTGAGTAACCGAGTCTCACAGAGGTAAAGCAATAGATTCACGGACACTCAGCTCACATAACGACCAAGCCAGGAGCTGAATGCAGACAGGGCTAAGACACCAGAAGCAGAAGACAGTGACCAGAACCTTCCAACACTGTACAGAGCCCTCCCTCCTGGTCCCCACTGTGTCTCCTATTGGGGACTGTGGAGACTTGATTGTGTCTCTTAGGATCCACAGGATGCTACTGCAGGGACCCAACCCAGCTTCTCATCTTATAGCAGAGGAACCCAGGCTTTGAAGAGTGCAGGGGCCTTGGACAAAGTCTCCCCTGCCGAGCTGTGGTCTCTGGTTCCAGCTGCCCTTCTTGACCACCACCCCTTACCTCTTATAAAGACGTAAGCACTCTGCTCCTGCGGCCCCAAGGGGGAGGAGACTCGGACCATGTAGAGCCCCTCATCCTCCTTGTAGGCCCAGGACACCTTCACGGATGCCTGGCGGTCTGCGTAGAGTATCTGCCTGCGTGTTGAAGACCTCAGTAGCCTGCCTGTGGAGGGGAAGATGGTCCAGTGTGAGCTCATGGGGGATCCTGGCCTCACCCAGGAGCTCACAGAAGCTTGGGGTTCTGGAGGTCCCGGCCAGGGGCAAGAGAGAGCTGGTGTGGCTGAAGGCTGAGGTCCAGGTTGATGGTGGAGGGAGATCCTGAGGGCTTTCAGAGATCTGCCAGTTCGGGCTCTGGACTTTCTTCTAAGATATCTGGAGGACGGGACCAGGGCTCAGGGAGGGTGGGGCTCAAGGAGAAGGTAAAGGATTAGGAAGATAATTAGCAGGTGAGGAACTAGGAGTTCTGTGAGAAAAAGAGATGAATGCTTCATGAGGTATGGCAACTCCGTGGGGGACTCCCTGGATGGAAGTAGTGATTTTTTTTTTTTTGAGGTAAAGTCTCATGTAGCCTATGTATCCTTCAGACTTCTGATCCTCCTGCCTCTGCCTCCTGAGTGCTGGGATGACAGGCATATGCTTTCATGCCCTACTTATGTGGTCCTGGGAATGGAAGCCAGGGCTTCAGGCTTGATAGGCAAGTCCCCTGTCAAAAGGGCACGCCCATGTACACATGTATGCACTTGTACATCATACACTGTCTTCAAAAAGCCTGGGGTGAGCTGCACTTTAATGTAGGAAGTGGACTGAGAGCGAAGGGAGCTCAGTGAAGGGCCAGGGTCTCTCACAGCGAGGAGGACAGAGGCCTGGGAAGGGGGGCAGAGGTCAGCAGGAGGACTGGGCAGTCTGTGACTAGGACCTTGAGTGGGCCTCTCCGAGCAGCCTTCCCTGAGCTGCCTTGGAGAACAGTCCTTTCTTGTCTCCAGAGCTCCTCCTTCCTGTCAGCACTCTGTTTTGAATGATGGACAGGTTTGGGAAAACACACAGGTCTTGTTATTGCAGCTGTCCCTCAGAGCTCCTCCACTCCACCCCCCAGCAGGTGCCTCCTCCCTGGGCTCAAGGCAAGGGCATGGGGAGGGAGGCTGTGTGTTCCTTGTTCTTAGTCTGCAGGCCTGGCCACAGTCAGGACCAGAGGGTCAACTGTCCTCTGTCCTCACAGAGTAGCCTGCTCTAGCCTTTCCCAGTCTGGAGCTCTTTATCTTGAACATACACACATACACACAAGCGCACGTCCATGTACACATGTATGCACTTGTACATCATACACTGTCTTCAAAAAGCCTGGGGTGAGCTACACAGCCTGTCTTGCGCCCTGCCCTTGGCCTCTGGTCCCTCTGTCTCAAATATCATTGCTTATTCCAGGGTCGGGGAGACACATGAAGCCAGTGCCTGAGCACAGCCACCTGGGTAGACCTCACTGGCGGTGGCTCTGGTGGCTTCTCTGACACACGACTCCCTAAGGCCATGCTAGTCTCTACCCACTCCTGGACCTGAACTCAGAGTGGAGTCTTGGAGTCCAAAGTGGGGCAGATAGAAACAGACGGGAGCTGGGGCGAATCTGAGGCAGGATGATTTCTAAGGGCTGAGAGAACTATGCCCCCAGCACCCCCAGAGATGGTGCTCTTCAGGGCAGACTGATTGCCTCCCTCAGACTGAGGGCACCTCAAGAAGCAGCCATGACCCTTCCCTGAACAGCTGTCTCCTAGGGATGGGTCTGGTGCCTTCCATCAGACTAGCTGTTTCTTCCCCTCAGAGCAGGCAGGGTTCCTAAGGACAGCGTTGAGCCTCCTCCATCAGACTAAGGATGTTTAAGAATAAGACTGTGAGTTCAGGGTGTGCCTGTGGGGGATTCTCTTGATTGCATTCATTGAGGTGGGGAGGCCCACCCACAGGAGCAGCACTTTCCCCGACTGGGTCCTGGACTGTCTAGAGAAAGGACACTGAGCAGCAGCTAGCGTTCATCACTCACTGCTCTGCTCCCCTAGTTGTGGACGGGGTGTGACCAGCCGCTTCATGTTCCTGCTGTCATGGCTTCCCTGCCGTGGTAGACTGTACCCTTGAACCGTGAGCCGAAATAAGCCCTCTCCCCCTTACGCTGCTATTGTCAGGGTGCTGTATCTCGGCACCAGGAAAAGAAACCAAGACAACTCGTGACTCCACCTGGTTGTGCCCATCTCTCCTCTGGCACTGCCTGGGGAAGGGGCATGGCTGACTGGGTGTTGTCCCTGGGTTGGGAGGGAGTGGGGCTCTGCCTTGGAAGGCCAAGGCCTCACCGTCTCTGAACCACTGGATCCTCTGCTCAGCTTCTAACACATCGTCCGAGAACAAACAGGTCAGGGAGAAGGGCTCTTTCTCTCGGGCAAAGATTGGCTTCAACGCCGATGTAAACTCCACGCTGGGGCCGAACATAGATCCTGGGTGGGGACAGAAACATGAGATCAAAGTCTTTTGAACACCAGCCTGTCCCGGGGCCTAAATGGGAGCAACGACTCTTCTGGGCTGTCCTCATTCCTCTAGGTCAGGATTCACAGTTCTCAAGGGGGTATCATCAGCAAGGAAAGACATCCTGGGGTGGGAGGAGGGAACCCCGTAAGTGGGCATGTCAGTTAGGAATCTGTGCCTGTGGCAGACAGCCTTCTGTGGATAGCCTTTGCAGGCAATAGTGACTATTCTGAGCAGGAAGGATCCCAGATGCCCTGTGCATGCCCCTCCACCCCCCAGCCCACTTACGTTTAAAGATCTCGGAATCAAAGCCAGCATCTTTTCCCAGGTAAGCTGCAAAAATAAGGCAAACACAGCTAGAGAGGACTCAGATCCCTCAATCCTATACATTTGAGGACATGGCCTTGGGTGTGGGTTTGAGTCCTGACTTGTCAGTGACCCCTGCAGCACCTCTGGGGAAAAGTCATTATGTTCCTGTGCCTCAGTTTCTTCATCAGTAAAATGGGAGCTGTGATTGCTCCCTGAAGGTGTGGGTTGTGAACAAACTGGCCCCCAGTCAGTGCCCTGCACACAGTAGGTGCTTCATAAATGCTGGTTTTCCTCCTCTGTCTGGACTTCCTGACTGGATCGTACACTGTCCTCAAAGGGGACAGTCCTGGCCAGAGACTCTGGGCTTTCTGGGGGTATCATCACAGACAGAGACTGGAAGCTCAGAGTGAAATGGACATGATCTCCCCCCCCCCCCCCCCCCCCAGCCAAGAGCAGCCGCCCCTAGGGCTTAACTGCCTATCCTCACAGATGGAGAAACTGAGGCAGAGTCACCCAGCTAACCCCAGCAGCCTGAGCCATGATGTGACCCTGGTCCCCAGAGTTAGGTCCGGAAAGGGTAGGGGGAGGTTCCAGGTGGCACACAGAGCTGGTGCGAGATTCAGTATTAGACCCTTGGGTCTTGTCTCCCAGCACAGGAACATGCATAGAGACAGCACCCCCTGTTACCATGGAGATGACACAGAGGGCAGCAATAGTATCTGTGAGCTGATGCCCCGGGCGGGCGGGGATCCTTGAATTGCTGGCCTTGATGGAGGGAGGGAGGGAGGGAGGGAAGGAGGGAGGGAGGGAGGGAGGGAGGGTTGGCCAGAGAGACAGTGTGTGACCAGTGTGTGACCTTGGGCTTCACTCTGGGCACAGCCTAGGGGGCAGCTCAAATGTCTACATAGAGGAGCAGGATGGGTGACGGGGACAGCTGCCTCCTGAGAGCTATCTCAGGAATGTACAGAGTAGAGGATTGCATAGGACAGTTTAACAAGGATGGAGACAGGCAAGGAGGGCAGGGCTGGACAGCTGCCCTGCTTGGATGGGAGACAGAGAGAGAGACACAGAGACAGAGAGACACAGAGAAAGAATACACCAACCCGGGGCCTCTCACTCCAGAGCCCTGAAAGCCAGGTGTGACATTTACAGAGGGACAGAGGACAACATCCTCTCCCAGGAGCAGTATGTCAGTCTGAGGCCGAAGCAGGGTCCCGGCTAGCTGGGGGAGAGGCAGGGTGGGAAGCCAGGTCTGGCTGATGCCTGGGTGTCTGACCTGCTGTGAGCTGTGCTGTTTGAATGTTCATGGGGCAACATCTAGGAGGGGACGAGACCACCAGGAAAATGCACACGAGAAAGCCAAGAGCGTCAGTGGGGTAGGGCGTAGGGAGGCTTAGACATCCCCAGCGCTCCTGGACCACCCTCTTGGAGGCTCTCATCTGGGTCAGGCTCCAACATGCTCATGGAGATGGGCAGACAAGGTCACCTGGAACAGTCGGCTAGGTTCTCCATGGAGGACTGTCAAGGGGCGTTGGGGCCTGAACCCCGTCTGTTTTGTCCTCCACGTGGAGGGCAGTCCTCCTTTTCTAGTCCATCTACCTAGTTCGTCCACACAAAATCTAGTGACTTACCCATGCCTCTTATGACCCTGTAGACAGAGCTAAGTTCAAGGCCAGCACAGGATAGAGGGAGTGTATACCCTCGATGCATAATGAGTGCTCGGGGGAAGTTAGCACCTTCCTTTTCCTCCTGGTGGCTCTCCACATCAATTTCCAGGGACAGAGGTTCCTGTTTTGTCACACTTACGCCATCAGCTTACCTAGCTGTCCTTGCTAGTCTGAGAGAGGAGGCTCTCTCAGTCCAAAGGCCCCCAGATTCCCAATCTCGGCCAACGTGACCCTTTCTTCATGTGTGACCGTAGGTCCATGACTATCTGCTGGTTTGGGGCTTTGGGGACCCGACCTGCTGAGGATGTGTGGACTTACAGCAGATGAGGACTTTGGCGAAGGAAGAGGCCTGGCCGTAGGCATTCTTCACCAGCACAGTATAGGTGGCTGAGTCCTCAACCATACATCTGAAAAGGAGGGAGGGAGAATCTGGTAGGTGCGCATGCCCCTCTGCAGATGGGAAAGCCTGGGTGAGAAGGAAGCCTGGTGGGAAGACTCTGGGCTGTGTGTCTTTGGGCTGGTCACTGGGTCTCTCTGAAAAAACTAGGGCTATCTCACCAGCCTAAACCAGCTCAAGGGCTTTGAAAATATCGTGTTCCACACTGCATTCATTACTGACTGTAGAAGATCAGAAAGGTGAAGCAATTCTCCCAGAATCCCACAGCAGCTGAAACTCAATGCAGCTGTCTGTGCCTCTTTCCAGGTACTGCCTCCTGCCCTATTAACATCTCCATGTCAAAAACCAGGAGCAGGGTTGTCTCCTTTCACACAGGGCAGTAGACTTGCGGAGGACTAGTGCCAGTCCATGCCAGAGCCAGGCACAATGCCCAGATCTTCTGTTTCAGGCCTGGGTCTCATCACCAGCCAGACCAACCCTGTATGTGCCTAAAAAAGCATGACTGGTTCCTGTCCAAGGTACCTTGATGACAGAGTAGACAGTGGGATGTGTCCATCTGGCCCAATCAGCAAGCCAAGAGTCCCTTGGTGTCCTTCTGTTCCCTGGCACTTGGGGCAAGATCTCTCTTGCTTCAAAGACCAGTCTTACTGGACCCCTAAGGTTTCCCCTGGTCTTACAAGCCTTCTGAGGATGACTAAACCCGGGCACCAGAGTCTAGCTTTGGTCTCAGCGGTGTTGGGACCTGAGTCATGGAAGGGCCACGTTGGGTCTGTGGTTTACCTCCTGATCTCCAGAGTCAGCAGTCCATAGTTGTTGGTTATTCGGTACTTGCCGGCTGGAAAGAGGCGGGGGTCAATCCGGATGTCATTCTTGTACCTGTCGAGACAGAGTAGCTTCGGTGAGCAGGAGGAACACTGAGCTTCTCAGGCCTGGATTCCAGCCTCAGTCATGTGCGGCTCACCGGCTGGCAACACCCAGGGGACTTCCACTGCCAGCCTCAGTGTCCTCACCTGGGGAGTGGGAGTGCACTGGGCTGGCCCTGCACACAGGGCTGACTCTGCAGAACTGCTGTGATCCTGAGGTGGGGGTAACACTTCCTCGGCCCTGCTAACTGTTCAGAGATCTGCCCCAGTCTGGGGTTGCTACCAGAGGCACTTCCAGGGAGCGTCAGGGACTAAGCCTTGTGCTTTTGCTTCTCTTTGGGGGGGCCTGTACCCACAAAAGCCCCACAACCCCTCTCTATAACTCCCCAGGGCAGAGATTATAATTACTGTCATTTATTTATTAAAGTTTAGAAATTGGGTCTCTGGGCTAGCCTTGATTTGGAAATGTAGCCGAGGATGACCATGAATTGCTAATCCTCCTGCCTCTGTCTCTCAAGTGCTGGGATCACAAGTGAACAGCTACCAAGCCTAGCTGCTGCTGCGTGTCTTCCTCTTCCCCCTCCCCCCTCCTCCTCCATCTCCCTCTTCCTCCTTTCTCTCTCTTCTTCTCTCTCCTCTTCCCTCTTCCTTCCACCTCCTCCTCTCCTCTTCCCCACCTCCTCCTCCATCTTCTTTGGAGACAGGGTCTCATTATGTAGCTCACACGAGCCTTGAATTTGAGATCTTCAGGGCTCAGCCTTCTGAGTGTTGGGATTACAGGTGTGCACCTCCACATCTGGTTCTTAATTTTAGCTCTCGATTAGATCACCAAAGGAACCTTAAAGATCTCCACAGGGAGCTGGGGTGCAGGTTCAGCGTGGAGCATTTGCCTTCCACATGTGAGGCCCGGGTTTGTCTCAGCAGCCCCGAAGGCTCTTTATTATGTATGGTGTTTGACGCAAGCCTTGTAGGGTCTGCGTCAGAGACCACCCATTGCTCTCTCATATCAGTGTTCTCTAGTCCTAAAGAAACAGGATTTACTTTGGCGCCTCCCAGCATACTGCCTGCCTCCTTGCCCTTCTCTCTGGGAGGTGTGGTCATATGACAATGGTCACCGGCAAGTGAGGACAGGTGCCACATGGCTGCTGACGACACACTTTGCATCACTGTGACCTCTTCTGTGTCCTGTGGCTGGAAGAAGGCTGGGACGCTGTGGGCAGAATTGCCGGTGGCCGGTGTGGTGTTCAGACACCAGAAAAACGAATTCCTACCTTATTTAAGCTGTTGGAAGATAAAGCAACTCCATGCTCTGGAGGCAGGCTGTGTCCCAGATAAAATTAGGATTTCTGGTGTAGGACCTGGACGACAGTGTGGGGTGTGTGTGTGTGTGTGTGTGTGTGTGTGTGTGTGTGTGTGTGTAGTCCTGCTGGGGACTCATATATGCTAGGCAAGTGCTAAACTCTGAGCACCCCCCAGTATTGTTGTTGTTGTTGTTGTTGTTGTGGTGGTGGTGGTGGTGGTGGTGGTGGTGTGTGCGTGTGTCTCAGGGGTGAATGCAGAAATGCCTCTTCCTGCTCAAGGGCTGGCAGTTAAGGTTGAAGAGGAGGGCATCTTGTTGCAGACAGAGGGCGCCCCAGGCTGAGGACAAGCCTTCCTTGGACCCGGCCTGTCGGTCCCGGGTGCTCTGTTTATCTCCATGGTCACGGAACAGAGGCACACCCACCCTGTCCCCAGGCTGTATGCATTTCGGAAAGGGGCCCAGCTAAGTCCCCTGTGGGGAGGGCAGTGCCTAATCTGGGCACACACCAGCTCTGAGGGCCAGGCCCCTAGCCCACACCTGTCAGGAACATTCCAGACACCTCAGCCTGTCCAGCTTTCCTCTCAAGACGCAGCAGCTGTAGCTCAGGGCGTGGCCTGCACTGCAAGGCCCTCAGCCTCATCCTGCACTTCCAGCTAGAGGCCTCATGAGAGAGACTTTTACTATTAGCCTAAATCTCATGGTTCTTAGAGACAGTGTCTGACTGGGTAGCCCAGGCCAGTCTCAGATTTGTGACCTTCCCACCTCAGTTAGCCTCCTAAAAACAGGGATCATAGGCCTGTGTTTCTATGCTTAGCTCTCCCAGTGTATTTTGATGCTAGACTTTATTGATTGATTGATGATTGATTGATTGATTGATTGTCTTTGAGACAGGGTCTCACTACGTAGCTCTGGCTGTCCTGGAACCACAACCCAGCTCTTTTTTTTAAGATTTTTTTTTTAATTAAAAATAATTATGTGCAGGAGGTGTGGGGGAATTGTGCATGTGACCCCATAGAAACCAGAGACTTTGGCTTCATTGAGCTGGAGTTATAGGCAGCTGTGAGTTACCAGCATGGGTGCTGGGAATTGAACTCTGGACCTATGGAAGAGCAGTACTCATTCTTAACTGTTAAGCCATCTCTGCAGTCCTAGGTTTCATTTTTGAGGGTACTTGGTCTGAAAGATCTATTTTAGGTGACTTTAATGAGATTCAAGGTTTATTTCTGTGGACTAACCATGGCCAGAGTGGGCCTCCCTTGACCTGATCAATCTGGCCAAGGGTCCTAGCTGCCTGGAGTTTGTGGGCATTATCTGCATTTTCCTGTGTCTCTCCCTTACCATGTCTCATCTTGTCTCTGACAGTGAAGCTGCCAGAACTCTCCATTATCTCCCATGTACCTGGGCTGGTCAGTCACACACCTTGTCTGGCTCCAGCCTGCTTTCCAGCCGTTGCTGACTCCTCCCTTCCCCTCTTTCTGGCACCCCTCTAAGCACTGAGCTCCCCCAATTACCCAGACTTGGGTTTCTCCTTCCTGTTCACATGCGGTCCCAAGTAGAGCGCTGGCTTCCACTGTGCGCCACTGGAGGACAGACCCCTCTCCCGGCCTGCTCTGAGTAGCAAGCCCACCCTCAGTGAGCGACACCAGCTCCAGCACCCTCATCGACACCAGCTCTAGTACCCTCAGTGACACCCTCAGGGACACCAGCTCCAGCATCCTCATCGACACCAGCTCCAGCACCCTCATCGATACCAGCTCCAGTACCCTCAGTGACACCAGCTTCAGTACCCTCATCGACACCAGCTCCAGTACCCTCAGTAACACCAGCTCCAGTACCCTCAGTGACACCAGCTCCAGTACCCTCAGTGACACCAGCTCCAGCACCCTCAGTGACACCAGCTCCAGCACCCTCAGTGACACCAGCTCCAGCACCCTCAGTGACACCAGCTCCAGCACCCTCAGTGACACCAGCTCCAGTTTTGTGTAACCCAGGGCTCAGCGTGTTTGCCTCCTTAGGGTAAGGTTGTGTGTCTGAGTCTTCCCAGTGCTTCTGCAGCTAGGAAATGCTCAATAGTTACAGAATGAATGGACTCTCTTTGACAAGCCTGGATCTTGAGCAGGGATATTACCCTTAGAGACCAGTCACACGGTTCTGCTCCAGGATCACAAAGCCAGGGGACCCAGGGGCCACCAGAGTCAGTGGGGCTGGACAGCCTGGCCTTGGCTTCTGCCTTTTGAGAAATGCTTGGCTCTGTGGGACTGGCCTTGTTGGCTGGAGCACAAACCAATCCCCCTCCTAGAGGCTCCCATGGAATGCCTTAGATGTGGGCTTAAGAGCCAAGATGGGCGGGGCTTGGCTGCAGATGGACAGCTGGGGCTCTGAACCCCCACTCAGCCCAGATCTGAGTTGGAAGCAGACCTCCCACTGTGGCCAGCCACTGGCACATAGGATTGCCTTGGTCTCCACAGCACCTCGGTCTCAGTGCCCGGCACACTGCCCCATGCTTGGCTTTGAAAGCATGCCAGCTGGAACTGGCCAGCCTGGAGGCTAGCTCCCTGGAGATACCACTCTTGGTTGTGATATCTCCTGCCTGCTTCCCATCCTCAACTCCTCAGCACTGTGTGCTTTAAGTTAAAAAAAAAAAAAAAAAAAAAAAAAATAAAAATAGAGTTTACCTATTGATCTCTTGCTCTGTGGCTACTGGAAGGATTCCCGCATTTGAATCCTGGTCCACTTTGGTTGTGTGATCTTAGATAGGTTCAAATGGAACATGAGTTCTGGGTCTGTGTAAAGCAGGTCCCAGCAAGATGCTACCTTTTTTTCTGTTTTTGGACCATGGGCTTTTCACCGTCTAGCTCCCATGCCACATTTTCCTGAGAAGCCTTCCTGGACACTTCAGTCCTGGACAGCCATTACTTCCCTTGCCCATCCCCTTTGATCTGAGCAGGACCATGAATATACTTCTCTGTGGCCAGTTCTCCCTGGGCTGAGCGTTCCTTGATGGTGAGACCCTGACAGGGCCTGGGAAGGCTATACTGATGGTAAATATTGTTGAACCCCCTTCCTTATCCGCTAGCATGTCTGGCAATTGGCCTAAGACCCTGTGAACAGGGACTCCACTCTGTGGACAGCATGACTCCTTCTAGGAAGTGGCCACTATTACTCCCATCTCCACCACCTTGCTCAGGGGAACCCTCACAGCTATGAGGCTTCTGGGGTTCTGGTATGCTTCCGGAAATATCTCCTGCTTTCCTAGCTCTTTCCATTTTTTTTTCTTTTAAAAACATGATCCTCCTGCCTCAGCCTCCTGAGTGCTGGGATTGCAGGCATGCGCAACCATGCCTGGCACTTTCCCAGCTCTTGTCAAGTTCTGAGGACTTCCTCTGCGGGACATTAAACCCTTAGCATGCATCAACTGGATAAGGGATCGTCAGCCCATTGTATGAACAGGAGGGGAAGGCAAACCAGGAGGATCCGGGAAGGTTACATCATACACCTGAGGCCACACTCTGACTCAGTGGAGGGAATGGTAGGCCTGACTTTAGACTCACACTCTAGATCTGAGCCTTTCTTCCCAGCAGGGTCCTGCCCTCCCATCTCTCCTCCCTAGCTCTCTGCCCTCCCAGACAGTCTCTAGTGCTGAAGATGCTCAGCTCGGAGCAGCTGCCTTTTCACACCACCAGAATCATATTTTTACAAGGGCTGGCTCTCCAGGGGGCCAGTCTTCCAGGCCCAGGCTGGCGGGAAGGTGACTAAGAATAACCAAGGTCTGAGGTGGCCTGAGGCTCCCAGGCAGCTGTCGTTGCTCTGTGTGTAGGGTGGGCAGAGCTCAGAGTCTGTGGGCTGTGGCTTTGCTGAGACAGAGGAAGCTTGGGTGAAGATGGAGGACCACAAAGACCTCCAAGTGAGATGGGCGCAGAGAGAACATTCTGTCTCCAGCCCCATGAGCTTACCAGGTGACCTGGAATGGAGGCGAGCCCTGGACAGTGCAGGTCAGCAGTACAGTGGTGTGCTCCCAGACGGCATGCGAGCGAAGTGGGATCCAGAACCAGGGGCCGCGGCCAGAGCACAGCTCAATCAGCTCCTTGGACTCGCGGACCTTCTCCTCTGTCTGGAGGTGAAGGGGTGTGTGAATCCTAGGGGACAGGGATGGGTTTCCCACAATGTTGCCACCCCCCAGCCTCAGCATTCAGACTGACTGAGTCCTCATCCACTCCACCTTGAGGCAGTGTTGCTCAGTGGGCAGGAAATGTGCTCTAGGACCAGCTATGGGATCACAGGCAGAGCCTCAATTTCCTTGCCTGTAAAATGAGGATGATGAGGATATTTACTTGCTCGCCCCCTCCCTGGGGGTTTTAATGGTGAGTAAGTGAGTCAATCCATGAAAAACACTGTATGTTATGTAAAGAAGCTGCCTGGAGTCTGACCTGGACAGCAGGTGGGGAAGGGACATCGGACCCTGCACAGTTGTGAAGGTTATACAGACACTGAGAAGTCACTCTACAAATCTAAGCTCATTTAATTTCTACCTTAGCACAGAGCTGTTACAGCCACACCCGAGTCACAGGCGGGAAACTGAGGCTCAAGAACAGCCTGACCCTTTCCCAGGTTACACAGCCAAGCGTAGGGGTATTGAGATTGGAACCCAGGACCTGAGTCCTTTCCTTTGAGAAGGGGTGAGAGTGAGGATAGGGTTTGTGGTGGGTGTTAGATCCAAGGCTGGTGGGAAGGGGGACCCCAGTGCCTCACCCGTTGACGAAGGGCCTTCCAGTCACGTCTCTGGCGCAGAAGCCTCTGGGTCCGGAGGAAGGCCATCTCCATCCGCTCCAAGTCATTGCCAAAGCCCACGCGCCTCTGTCCACGCTCCTCCAGCTCTACTGTGGTGGTCTGGCGTCTCAGCTTAGCTTCCCTGCAGGGTCGGGACTCAAACAGGGCCCGTGGAGGCTGGAGCAGTCGTACCCCCACCCCCACATGCTAGTGGTCCTTGGGAGTGTGCTTTAGGACCAAGCCCAGCCTTGCATCCTCTTCTGCCTGCAGACACCTTGGAAGGGGACTGGGGATTCAGCTCAGCTGGTAGAGTGCTTGCCTCAAATGCACAGAGCCTTGGGTTTGATCTACAGAACCACATAAACCAGATGTGGTGGTACATGCTTACAGTCCCGGAACTCAGGACCAAAAGTTCAAGACCACCGTTGGCTACATAGCAAGTTTGAGCCAGCCTAGGCTACATAAAACCTTGTCTCAAAAAAGTGTGTATGTAAATGTGTATGTGTGTATAGGGGACCTGCTAACCAACAGAACTTAATAAGCATGTAGTTGTGAATGGAGTGTGTGAGGTTGCTCAACAAACACTGGCTGATTTATTATTATTATTATTATTATTATTATTATTATTATTATTAGAGACAGGGTTTCCTCTGTGTGGCCCCTGGCTGTCCTGGAACTTGTTTGGTAGACCAGGCTGGTCTCAAACTCACAGAGATCTTCCTGCCTCTGCCTCCTGAGTGCTGGGGTTAAAGATGTGTATCACCACACCTGGCTTCGTTGGCTGATTTTTGCTGTGTCCAAGAGGACATTTCATAGGACAGGAAACTGAGGTCCAGTGATTGGCTTAAGGACAGCAGGACTGTGTCCCAGACCTCTAAGCTCAGGGCCCTTCCCAAAGCTGTGGTACCTCTGGAGAGGCATTCAGGGACCTTATGTTCCTTGTGTGAGACTTGCAATTGTTACCAGCTCTGTAATCCAAGGCCAATCCCTCTCTTACTTTGGGTAATGAGGATAGCTGCCCGGGGACAGTCCTTTCCTGCTGTGGGGACTCTTCGTGTGTGTGTGTGTGTGTGTGTGTGTGTGTGTGTGTGTGTGTGTGTGAAGAAAGTGGCTGGTTTGCACCTTGTCCAGCCCTTCTCCTCCAAAGGGACTTCAGACAGGTCCACTGTGTATCAGTGGGAGCCCAGTGGTGAGGTAGGGGACAGGAGACCAGGGACCAGGGTCAAGACAAGACAGACCTTCCTCATCCAGGGACAGCCATGTGACTTACCAGGACAACTCTGAGGAGGCTGTCAGGGCCAGGGCAGCAGCCAGGGCATAGTCTTCGGAGCTGAACTGCTGTTCCTCCTCACTGCCAGGAGAAAGGGAGGTCACCACTCTTGGCGGACTGCCTGGGGTTCCTGAGACCATGGCTGTACATTAGGGTACCAGCAGGCACCCCCTGAGCTCCTTTCTCATACTGAACCTCCCTCTTCATGCTGGGGTCTCAGAGAGCAGGGGTGTCTGCCCACCCCAGACAGGCTCCGGAGGACACGCTGTGCCTCCTGTTAGGGTCTGGATCTGAGGTATCTCCACTAAAGGACTTGTGTTGAAATGGCAGTCCTCAGCTGGCAGATCTACTCATTGAGAAGTGACTGGACCACAGGGCTGTGTGCTCATCAGTCAGTGGATCCCCTGATGGGTTCAGTTCGAGGGTTTTATTGGGAGCAGAAGAAACATCCAGAGGTGAACCTTGGTTGGAGGAAGTAGGTCTTGGGGGCTTTGTCATGTCCCAGGCTCCTCCCTCCTTTCCTTGTTCCTCGCTACACTGTCACATTTGCTCTGCCTCACCTCAGGCTCAAAGCAGTGGAGTCAAGACTGGAATGCACCCCATAAATGGCTAGCCCCCCTAAAAAAACCCAAAACAACCCCCCCACTCCTAATGTGTTTTTCTTGGTGCTTTGGCATGGTGACAAAAAGTCACAACACACTCCCCCATCAGCTCGTGTCTCCTCTCAGACAGGCTCTTCGGACAGCTGGGCTATGCTTCAGACCGGGGTCCTGGGGCGGGGAGGGGCCAGGGATGGGTGCTCCCACCTCCTGCGGTAGGTGTTCCCACCTGCTGCGGTAGGTCCTCCTCTGCACAGAAGAGCCCATATGCAGGCTGTGCTGTCGCTCTTCTTTCTGCTCCTCCTCCTGCCTGTGTTCCAGCCTGTGCACCTGCACAGCCTGGGAGGCTTGGGGCTCCCCAGCATTTTCAGGACTGTGGGGCAGAGTCATGACTGCAAATGCAACAACCTGTCAAGGTCAAGGTGTATGGTCATCCCACCAGGCATCCTTTGCTCCCTCCCCAAGTGCTCTGGGAGCATTCTGGAGTAAGAGGTTCTTTCCCTAGAGCTGTAGTTCTCAACCTTCCTAACGCTGCGACCCTTCAATACAATTCCTCATGTTGTGGTGACCCCCAACCATACAATTATTTCGTTACTACTTCATTACATTATAACTATAATTTTGTTACTCTTATGAATTGGAATATAAATATCTGTTATGTGACCCCCCCCAAAGGTGTGGCGACCCACAGTTTGAGAACCACTGCTCTAGAGGAACATAGGAACTGAAGCCTGAGAAGGTGAGGGACCAAGGTGACCAAGGCAGGCACAGAGAGAGCCTGGCTTCTCTAATGTCCCACGTGCCTCGGCAGTGGGTGAGCAGAACCCCACTGAGGAGCAGAGTCCTGGCTTTCAGCCACAGTCCTGTCCCGTTCATGCCCTTCATTGGCTTTCTAGATGATGAGCTGTAGTAAGACAGGCCCATAGGGTTGAGGAAATTGGCTCACACCAGTTGCTAAAGCATGCACATAAGTACTCCTTAAGAGCCAACCTGGAGTCTGCCTGAGGGCCTAGCAACAGGAGCTGTCAGAGTCCCTGGTTACTGTCAGAGTTCCTAGTTGCTGACAGAGTTTCTGATTGTGCAGAGTCTGCCTGAGGACCTAGCAACAGTTGATGTCAGAGTTCCTGATCAATGTCAGAGTTCCTGATTGTGCCCAGCCAATGAGGGACAACCACACAGACTGGGCACTGGGAGGAGGGTATATAAGGCCTTCCCTGTTATTGAATAAATGAGTTCGTTATTTGCTTTCAACGGACTCCTGGTGTCTGTGTCGTTGATGCCACGCCTTCTCACCCCCTCCCCCAAGGAAGCTGTTAGAATCCAAGCAACTTTGAGTGACAGCATGATGCTGTCCAAGGCTGGGTGTAGGTCCCAGAATGGGCAGGTGTCTCCTCTCCTTGAGTCCTACCCTGTGCCTTTGAACTACAGGTTTCCTCACCCCAGCTACTCTTCCAAGACCAATCTGAAGGTGCCATGTGGACACATGATGCAGAGACTGTGGGTCCATGACTGGGTGCAATCTCATGACCCTCGTTCCTCTTCCTGCTTCCAAGTGCATGCCCTTGGACTTTATAACTTGGCTTCCTCATTCGTAAAATGTACCCACCACACTCCTGGGACAGGGGCTCAAAAGGGTTAATTGAAAGCCTGGAGAAGTAAGTCCCACCCAAGTGTCAGGCATGGCCACCATCTTCCTTAGAAGCCTTGTAAAAACATAGCAGGCCTTCTAGAACTTTATCTCCTTCACTCCTATTGGTGTTATAAATCTCTACCCTACAATTTGGTCCTGATTAAGAAAGTGCCCCCTCTTACTGATTATTTCGTATCTGTATGTAGGTCGTATACGACTCGATGATGGTGGTGGGGTTAGTCAATGGGCATGCGTTTCTTCCACTTCATTAAGGTCTGGTTTCCTGTGCTGCCCACAGCTGTGGCCATCAGGGAAGACAGTGGCTTGTCATAGCCTGCAGCCATTAAGGGCTATTCTAAAAGGTCTCCTGGCTCCTAAGTGTCTCAGCAGAGCGAAAGGACAATTGCCCACTTCGGCTGGCTCTGGCATCTCCTGGATAGGAAAAATCTATACACCCAGAGAGCTAGTCAGACCTGCTCATTGCACATTTCTTCCTCAGCTACAAGGGTTGATCCTGGGAGCGAGGCTCCACTGATGTCCTGGGACACTGGCCACGACCCCAACAGCAAGGGTTCGTGTGCTCTGACGTCAGCACTGGCTCTCTCCTGATACTCTGCCCTGAGGAACACAGTGGCCCACTGGCACTCAGCCTCCAGACCCCCTCCTCTGTGGTGAGCCATGGATGCTTTTTAAAGCGCTGACTGAAGTGTGGGATTAAGCAGGGAACAGGTTCGTGGCCTCCATTGCCCTTTGTGAGGAGCTGTATTGACTGGGCTGGAGTGCATGTATCCTGCCCAGTGGGTCGGCATAGGCCGGGACATACAGTGGCTTCCTAGCTCCCTGGAGGGCTGTGATGATCTGGCCTGGTTAGTGGAGGCTGTTCCTTTCCCAGCAGAGCCCCACGTCCCCATACCCTGTGCTGGATGAACCTGGTGGTCCTAGGATTTGGGACTGCAGGGTTTGGGTTCGAACAACCAGGACTCAGCAGGCAGGCTCCATGCCCTGCGGGACCTGTCAGCTCTGAGCTCCCTGACTGGCTGCCTCATGCAGCAAAAGCTCCAGTTCCAAGTGTCCCCCCAAGGGCCTTCTTTTCTTTATTTTTAGCTTTACTCTCAAGGAGGACTCGGACCGGAAGACTCAGACGACCCAGGGCTACAACAGTGAAATGAGGCATAGAGTTCTGGGATTCCCTGTTTTCACTTGGGGTGCTAACAAGCCCAAATCTCCCAAGCCCCTTTCCCAATATATTTACATATATATATATATATATACACACACACATATACACAATAAACACACACATATACACATACCCTATAGCGCACGCATGCGCGCGCGCGCGCGCGCGCGCACACACACACACACACACACACACAGATACACACATCATATACACATATCCCCCACACTATACTATAGACACACACACCATAGTCACACAAATACTACCCCTCACTACATGATACACACACACACACAGCATGAACACATACACACATTATAGACATACATGTAAACCTATGCATAGACCACCCCCCACATCATATACTCATATACAAACCCACATACCATAGACACACGTACACCACAGATATGTACACCACACATACACTGTATACAACCCCCACATAGGTCGTTCCCTGTGGAAAGAGACTTGGGGTCTCTCTCAGCAGAGCTCTCTCAGACCCTGATCCCTGTATGTGACTCACGGAGACAGCAGTGTCCACGCAAATGTCTCCAGGACAGGAAGAAGGTCCTTGGTCTCTTCCTGCCCTCAGCTCAGTGAGGACGGGTGAAGAATGTGATCTTGGAGCCCTGCACCGTCTTAAATATAGCAGCGCTGAGACAGTGTGATGACAATGGATGGGAAGTATGGTGAGGGTGGAGGCAGAGGGAAGGGCCGTGCCTTTCTGCCAGCGCTGCTGGGCAGCAGCAACAGGTGGGGTGGCCCCCACTACTCATGCCGCTCCTCCCCCACCTCTAGCCTTTCCACCCCACCCCACCCCATTCCCTGCCTAGAGCTCCAGCCTGGTTTGGGGAAGGTGGACACGCTGTGTTCCCAGCTACAGAAGTCTGCTCTCAATTCTCCTGCCAGCTGCAGGGTACCTTGGGGACGACTTCCAGCTTCCCTGATCTGAATTCCTTCTTGAAAGACAGAGACAGCGTGTCCGGGAACCGGGCTCCATGCAGATATGTGACCCAAATGTGAAAACTCTGATTCCCTCGGCTAAGGCAGAGACGTGTGGCTTCTTCTGGTCCGTCATTCTAGCAGTTACTGGCCCGGCTCCTGGTGTGCCCACAGTTGTGTGTGGTGGGTGAGGCAGGCCCAGGAGAGGAGTTGGGGAGCCATGAGGGAGGGACATGACCCTCCAGAGCGTGAGCAGGTCTGGGAAGACGGTGCCAACTTTAGGTTGGAGAACATGGCTTCTCTACTGGCCTCTTCAGGGACCACGGGCACCAGGGTATGTCACCGGCTGCTCTTCCTAGAACTTGGGAGGCTGTTCCCTGGGGAGAGGGTGTGAGTGGCACTGAGCTCTTCAGTCCTAATCTTAATCTCCTGCTGTACTTGCAAAGCCCTCTGTAAGCTTCCCTGATTCTGTCTCTTCCCCAGGCCGGTGTCATAGCAGCTCCCAGGGAGGATGCTGGAGTGCCTGGCTCCAACATCCTTTTCTTTACAATTTTTTTTTTTCTTTTTTAAAAAATTTACGTGTACGAGTGTTTTACTTGCATTCATGTCTGGGCACCACATGTGTGCCTGCTAACTACAGAGGCCAGAAGAGGGCATCAGCTCCCCTGGAACTGGAGAATACAGATGGTTGTAGCTGCCCTGTGGGTGCTGGGAATTGAACCCAGGTTCACTGGAGCCAGGGCTCTAACACCGGGAAATCATTTCAGCCTGACCATTATTATTATTTTTTTTTGGTTGTTCTGACACAAGGTTCTTACTATTCTGAGACAAGGTAAGCCAGGCTAGCTTGCAACTGGTAATCTTCCTGCCTCAGTCTCCAAGTGCCATGGTTTCAAGTATGTACCATTCTGCCTCTTCATCTCCTATTCTCCCATCTAGAAAGAGCTTCTTTGGATCCACACACTTGCTGTGATGTCTAAGTGAGATGCACCTCTTCTCAGCAGAACACAGTCCCTAAAATAGGCCCTTTGTCCCTGTCCTCTGAGGCAGCCGGAAGGGACGAACTCAGAGACACGCCAGAGTCAGGGGCACCTCAGAGTGACTGTTCAGGATCCCGACCAGTCCCCTGGCTTTCTGGCTTAGCAAGTCACCTTTTTCTGGTTTACCTATATTCCAGGGGACAGTAATGGCTGCCTCATGGTCTGCCTGCAGGGCGTGGTGGTACAGACCTGTAATCTCAGCATTCAGGAGGCTGAGGCAGATGGACCCAGGCATCCAGATCCAGCCTGGGCTACACAGTGAGACCTTGTCTCCAACTGGATCCTTTAATAGAAAGGATCCCGGCAGAGTCCTCAGCTTCCCCCACAGCACCAGACATACTGTAGATGGTTGACAAATGAGGGCTCTACTGGTCTCTCCTGAACTCTGGGGACGTTGAAGGCCTTGTCTCACCACTCCCCCATCCATCTGGACATGGGGTCCATTCCCCTGTCTCCCTCAGCCGATCGTGCACGGTGATGCAGCCCCATGTCACTTGGTCCTTTGTAAATATAGCCAACCCTGAGACGGGAAACAGAGTGGCAGGAAGATGATTTCAGTTACACAGCTCTTGGCCTCGATGCCGGTCATAGGAACCTCTATTCACTAACGAGGGAGACCTGGCCTCTGAGGGGCCTTGACCTCTTTCTGTGTTTTTAGTTCATTGTTAAATCTTGAGATAAGTCTCGCTCTATAGCTGAGGCTGGCCTCAAATCCATGATTCTCTGGCCCTAGCACCTTGAGTGCTGGGATTACAAGCATGTGCCATCATGCTTGGCCTTCAGCCTCCTTCCTGAGCCTCAGTTTCCTTAATTGTAGATTGGAAAAGGTTTTTAGATAGCAGGAACACTTACTTGTCCCATTCTCTCTGTCCCTAGCTCCAAGGAAATAATAGTGCCTGGAGTACAGCTGGGCCCTCAACTTGTCTTTAAAAATGAATGGAAAGCTAGGTATGGTGGTACATGCTAATAATCATGCCACTTTGGAGGTCAGAGCAAGAGGACCAGGAGTTCAAGGCTAGCCTCAACTACATAGCAAATTTGAGGTCAACCTGGGCTACATGAGACCCTGTCTCAAAGCAAAGCTAATTAATTAATTAATAGAAAACAAAAAAATGAGTGGATAAATACTGTCCCAGTCTATTTGACCTGGTATACACTAGGTCATTTAAAAAGGATAGAAATTTATTTCTCACAGTTCTGGAGGCACGAAAGTTCAAGTTCAAGTCTCATTTTCCATGTGTCTTAGGTTGGGTTACTATTGCTGTGGTGGAACATCACAACCAAAAACAAGTTGGGGAGAAAAGTGTTTATTCGGCTCACACTTCCACATTGTAGTCCACCATTGAAGGAAGTCGGGACGGGAACTCAAACAGGGCAGGAACCTGGAGGCAGGAGCTGCTGCAGAGGCCATGGAGGGGTGCTGATCACTAGCTTGTTCCTCATGGCTTCCTCAGCCTGCTTTCTTATAGAACCTAGGGCCACCAACTTAGCTGGGCCTTCCCTCATCAATCACTAATTAAGAACATGCTCTGCGGGCTTGCCTACAGCCTGATCTCATGGAGGCATTTTTCTTCCTTCCTTCCTTCCTTCCTTCCTTCCTTCCTTCCTTCCTTCCTTCCTTCCTTCCTTCCTTCCTTCCTTTCTCTTTCTTTCTTTCTTTCTTTCTTTCTTTCTTCCT